>CAJUYH010001352.1:8561-58447 GCA_910591685.1 Galerucella tenella | reverse complement strand
AATCTACAGTTCAGAGATTGGACATTCTTAATGAATCACCCTGTATATTATGTATACTAAAAATTAATCTGCTCCATTTCATAACAATTACCTCGTTCGTTACTATCCGATATGTTTGATGATGAATTTATATTTTTATCAATGTACGAACACATTTTTGTTAAACACGCTTTTCCAAAATAACCATTAGAATATTTGTTTATTTTTTGATCTTCTTTGTTTTCCGAGTCCTTATCTGTTATCCGATTCTGTCTTGGCTTTATTCTCAAAGGATCGTATCTAAGTATTTTTGGCTTCGTCTCGAAAACACTTGGATCATTTTCATCCGGTTCCGATACAAAAAACTTATATTTTGGAATTTCTGGTTTCTTGGTGTTTTCCCTTGAAGGTAGTCTAAAGAAATATGTTATTTTTCAAATAAAAATGAAACTGTGTACCCTCTGGTGTCTTAAAATCGTATTAAAAATAGAATATTTTTCTCTGTACTTTACACCTTTCTAAAAATATTAAAACCAAACTTCATAAAGAGCCTGACAATAGAATATTTGGGTTATAATTCACGAAATAGGAAAAAATATCTACCAGAGATGTTAAAACGCAAATTGGTATCGAAGAAAGATAAAAAATCGTAGCTTTTTTCGCCAACAGAGGGAACCTTTGACAATTACAGGATAGGTAATTAGAATTAAGTTGACCATCTTGAAGTAGAGATAGACTATAGTCTATTTTTATGTACGTGACAGTAAGAAAACCTAATTTCCAATGCAAATCTTAGTACGGTCATTTTAAATATTATTACAAATAATCTAAAATGTTCATAAATGTGCCTGAGCTAATTGTATTTCGGTCTTTTATAACTATAAGCTGTGCAGAACAATAAAAAAGGTTTGGTCAGGCCAAAAGCATTTTGTTTTAAAGATTACATAGCCGTATCATAAGATTTTTTTCAATATATTTTATTTAGATAAAACATGGATCAACGAGGGACATATACCAAATAAATGTTGGCAAGATGAAGCTTTTACAAGTCAAAGATAGAATTTTTTAAATAATTTATTTAATGGTTGAAATCCACCATCAGGAAAGGGCCGCAGACTGATAATAGTACACATAGGCAGTCAAACGGTTTTGCTAAAGGAGGTTTATTGACTCTTGAATCTACTAGTAAAATGAGGATATGAATGCTGATTTCTTGAAAGAATGCTTCGAACAAATGATAGAACTGCTTCCTCAGAACTGTATAATGGTTATGGATAATGCAAGTTATCACTCGAGACTTTTAGAAAAATTGCCCACAACCAAGTGGTTGAAAAAAGTCTTACAGAATTGATAATAGATAGATAATATTAGGTAACGATCACATTATTTTAGAGGGCGGGCGGAGAGAGCGAGAAGTCAGGGCGGGAAGTAAAGGTGTGTAATATGACACTTCCCAACCTTCAATAACCTTTAATGACGTTAGTAATGACATATATGGTTGTGAATAAAATAATTTTTGTCGAATTTAAAACGATTTGCAGAAAAATAGTATATTCACCTTTCTAATTCATAGAGCTGAGAATTGTGAAGAATACTCTCACATGAATATCGTCGATTTTCAATTTTTTTGTATTTTTTGTTTAGCATAAGATCCTTAACTGGTATTATTTCGGTTTTTTTAATTAATGACTTATTGTGTATCGATTTTATTGGTGTATTATCAGTTGTACAATAAAGGGGACTTTCATCATTTTTCACTGAAAAAATTAATTAGAATTGAAAAAACGCTGCTGCAAGGATGGAATAGTATATTATACACCAAGGTGGTGAAGACTGTTATTATTGACCGAGCGGAATAAGGTGCGAGGCTTATAAATGTCCTCACTACCATGGTGTATACAGTGCTATTCAAAAGTCCCCTCCCCTCCTCGTATCTTTTGAACGGCTACACTAACATCAATAAAATTTGGAGGGTGAAAATAAAGTGTTGTTAACTTCTCTACGAATGGTAACAGGTTACGTAATAGTAATAGATGACGTCACAGTGACACTCTGGACAATAATTTCAAATAGCAAGTGATATCTCGTTTGAAAGGCATTGACATTGGCTACATAGCCATATTAATTTTGTTTGAGTTTGAACTAATTTTGACGGATAAATTGAATAAGTACCAAAATTATTGAAATTATCACATTTAAATATTGAATATTTTTAAGTCCGCCTCTGGTTAGTTGTCGAAATTTTTTTTAATTTAATAGTATTTGTTGCTTTGCAAAGTTTTTCTGAATAGCTTAAATATTTAATTTTATTATTGTTTAACGAGACGTTTAAGAGTTTACATAGGCAAAATGGTACGTACTTAAGCCGACAAAGTAGCAGCTATCTCATGTAGCGGAACGTTTATTTAATGAGAGATACCCAGATCGTCCTATCTCGAGAACTTATTTGAGGGAGCTTCTTCACAAGTTTGAGCAACAAGTAGTGTTCAAGATGCCAAACGATCTGGAAAACCAACATTTAGTGATGATAAAAAAATTTATATAGCTGCTGAAATGCTAGTAAACCCTACTTCCTCTTCAACTAAAGTTGCGTCTATCTGTGAAGTAAGTAAAAGTACAGTACAAAGAGTGTTGGATAAAAATAAATTTCATCCATATAAGTTAAAAATGGTGCACCACCTTTAGGATGACGACCCCGACAGAATACTCGAATTCTGTGAATGTATGACAAATACAATTAGTCAAAACACACATTACACAAAAACAATTTGTTTAAGTGACGAAAGTACTTTTTCCCTCAATGGAAATATGAATACACAGAATGTAAGGTATTCGAGTGACACAAATCCTCACACCTTTCGTGAACAACATACCCAATTTCCAGAAAAAGTCAATGTTTGGGCAGGTACTTTGGGAAACCACATAGTTGGTCCTGTTTTCCTAAATTCAAATTAAGCTGTAAAATGTATCTGGAGATGTTACAAAATGCAATTGAGCCGTAAATTCTTGAAATTCTGGAAGATAATCCAGATGAATTCGGCCATCTGGAAATAACATTTCAACAAGATGCACATTATTATGGTGCAGTAAGACGTTACCCGGATGAAGAATATCGAGGTAGATGGATCGGCCGGCGAGGTCCTATAGAATGACCACCTCGGTCACCAGATCTGACACCATTAGATTTTTTTCTATGGGGGTACTTGAAATCCTACGGCACCAGATAGCATTGGCGTTTTGAAAGAAAGAATTATTGAAGAATGCAATGCAATTTCAGCTGACACATTCGAACGAGTACGACAAGAGTTTACTAATAGGATGTATGACTGTCAGGAAGTAGACGGAGCACATTTCGAACACTTGCTATAAGAATCCATTTTTAATATTTTATTAATTAAATTTAAAATGATAATTTCAATTTAGTTCAAACCCAAACAAAATTAATATGGCTATGTAGCCAATGTCAATGCCTTTCAAACGAGATATCACTTGCCATAAGGTCCTATTTAAAATTATTGGCCAGAGTGGCACTGTGACGTCATCTATTACTATTACGTCACCGTTACCATTCGTAGGGAAGCTTACAACACTTCATTTCCACCCTCCAAATTTTATTAATGTAGGTGTAACCGTTCAAAATATGAGTCGACAGCGAGCAGCCGAGTAGGAAGGACGTGTCTTGAATACTCAGAAGCAAGCGAAGCAGATTTTGAGAAAGCGATCGGACGGAGGCTGATCTTTATCAGCCGAACCGGCGAAAGCTAACTAGACGACGAAAACAGCGTTTTAAACGCAAATAGTGTTTTTTAACACTTATTTTCTATTTATGAAAGTTTTGAAAAATATTTTTATTTTTTAAAGTCCGGATTTGATAGATGTTTTGTATGTTTTAGGACCTGTGGAGGACAGGAACTATTAAGATGCCACCCAAAAAGAAGAACGACAGCCGTGCTAGCAGCCAAGCTAGCAACAGGACAAGGAGGACAATGGAAACAACATCGGACTCGGACAGCGACGACAACGAGGCAATAAGAGCCATGAAAAACGCAGAAAATATGGTGCGAAAAGCCACAAAGCAACAGGAAGAAACCGCGAAATTCCTGGAAGAAGTGGAAATAAAGCAGAAACTCCGAGATGAAAGGGACCAGGCCAAAAAAGAAGCAGAAGAGATGAGAAAAACCATCCAGCGCATGGAAGAGGAAATGACCGGACTAAGAAAAGCCATGGAAAGCATGGCAAAAGCGATGGAAGAAATGCAAGAGGAGAAGAGAAGCCGAAGCCGCTCAGAAAGCGTCCGCAGGAAGACGCAGAGGACAGAATCCCCTAGAAAAGATGAAGAGAGTGAAGAAGAGGAGATGGATTTCACGGAAGTGATATCCATCAGGCAAATACAAAAAAAAGAAGCCGCCGCCCGAAGGAAAGCCAACGAGGAAGCGATGATGGACGAGGCCATCCGCGAAAACAAGGAGACAACGACGACGCGCCGACCACCACCCGTCATTCTGCGGAGCATCCACCACTGGAGCTCCGTAAGAAAGGAAATCGAGAAAAGAAACATAAAGACGAGGTTCATAACAATCCGGGAAAGACTCGGAGTGAAAATACCCTGCGACGGACCAGAGGACTACAGGAACCTCACAAGGTACCTGAGAGAAGAGAGAAAAGAAGTGGAGTGGTATACGTATAAGAAAGGATGGCAAGGATCGTCATCCGAGGATTAACGCACTGCGAGGACACCAAGGAAATCAAGGAAGAAATCGAAAGACAAGGGGTAAGTATAAAACGACTAACCCAACTTCATTCCAAATTCGGAGAGAGAAGACCGCTACCCATCTACCTGGAGGAGCTGGAGCCTGAAGAAAAAGAAAAAATCCGGAAAATCCAACACATCCAGAACGTGAGGATCAGGTGGGAAGAACAAAGAAGAGAAAAGGGGCCGACGCAGTGCTACAACTGCCAAGGCTTCCACCACGGACAGACGACGTGTAACGTAAACACGAAATGCGTGAAGTGCGGAGGACCACACCGATCCAACGACTGCCCACGACCGAAGACCAAGCCGGCCACCTGCGCAAACTGCCAAGGAGAGCACCCGGCAAACTACAAAGGATGTCCAAAAGCCCCAAACAACCAGAAGAAAAGGACAACTGCAACAGCTGTAAAGAAGACAGGAGTCAGCTACGCCCAAGCCGCAGCTAACAAGAAAACAACAACGACGACAACAACAAAACAACAGATCCTCGAACAGGTGACAAAGCTATTAGCTCAGCTAATGGCTTGAAGTCGCTTGTAAGAGATCGGAAGAAAAGAAGACACACTCTATAAAGGTGTTTTCAGCCGAAATTGCCGGCTGAGGACGCACTATGTAGAGGCAGCGCAAACACACACAACAGAAGACACAGACACAACGAAAGACCGCCGAAGAAAAAACCACCGAGGCTACACGGCCAAAGAGAAGACGGCTCGCCCCCAGCTGCTAGCCCTTTTAGCTAGGGACGAGCTGTACGCCGAAACGCGAACTATGATGATGAGACCCATCGGATAAGATGGGGGGATGTGGTGGAAGTCCTCCCCGGAGATGTACCTCGCTTAGAGAGGAACATCCTGGGTGGGACGGGCTCATCAAGGTTGTGTGTGTGTGTGTTCAAAAGATACGAGGGGGAAGGGGACTTTTGAATAGCACTGTCTACAATTTTTTCCACTACTAGCCAAATTTAAGACAACAATTAAGAATAATTCACAAACGCACCACGAGAAGCGTTTACTTCGTCGTCTGACTGACAAGTACACCGTCAGTTTTTAATATATTTTATGAACGTACTTGTTATGCCATCAGTCAATTTTGGCTTATCGTGAATTTCAAACTAATGGCATTTTCATTCAAATAATTTTATCTTGTTAGGTAAATTCAAGCAGCAAATAGCAAGTTTTTGTTGAACTACTATCCCAGAAATCTCAAAATATTTGAATTTGTCCATTATTGACCTAGGTTAATAACAGAAAAAATTGTTAACCACTAATAAAGACATTCAACTTCTCAGTTAGCTAGAAAAAGCAATAATTGTCAACTTCACAGCTAGTAGTGGAAAAAAACATTTTTTTCAAATTATCTTATTATTGCCTACCAACCTTGCTTAACTAAGTCGAATAAACTAAAAACATTATTGATAATTATCGGTTTTATGGAACTTGGATACTTCACACTCAGTCTATAATTTTCAAGTCCTGTGTTCACTTTTGAAGACTCAATCTTAGAGGAAACATTCGTATTTATAATATTCGCAGATGGTAGATTCCATGTTTTCTCAACTGCATTCCAAAACTCTTCTTTATTTATTTGCTTCTGTTTGGAAGATAACTTCTGTTTGATCCACGGCATATCAGGTTCTCTGACATTTTTTCCTTGTAATTCTGTATCAAATAAAAATGACTTTTGGTAAAATCGGGCAAGATACGAGTATAATGAACCGGTAGCCCCTGACACGTGTAGGATTTATTAATTTAAATGGAAGCCGTTAGGTTAGGTACGAATTCGATGTGCTCTTTCAAAAATATGTTAAATGAGCTAGATTATTGAGAAAGGTTTTAATAGGCACGTTTTTTTTTACATCATTTATTCACGATTGGTTGAATGATGTCAGTCTCCGCTGCAACATGCTAGAGTCACAGTATAGGAACGAACCAGTATGTTATCTCGTGACGTTACACTGCCCTGCTCTCTGTGACCTACAACGTCGTTCGGATGAGAATCTCATCCGGTGCCAGTGCTGTGCTGCTAAAATTATTTATTACAACTTATATTTTTACGGGGTTTTGGTATTATTTTTATAGTTTATAAGCATTTTTTTTGCAATGAATACCATTAAAAAGAAGAAAACGGGTAGTGTGTGTGTGTAGTTCGTGGATGTAACAATAAATATTATAATTGTGATGAAAAATTCTACCGTTTTCCAAAGGATTCAGAAGAGTGAGAAACTGTTTGTATTTTCATACGAAAAGTATAATACTTTATTATTTGATCTTCATATTACATTTATGAGCCTTAGTTTCATGCATTGATTTAATTTGTTGTTTTTGTTTCAGAGCTAAAGTATGGCTCGAAGCATGCAATAGGCCTGACTTGATGCCAAAAATAGAAACTCTATACAATGGTAGTCATCGTTTATGTGGTGCTCATATTAAGCCAGACATGATTATGCAACCTCATAAAAAAAACTTCTTTTAAGAAAGGCTATTCCAACAATTTTCGTTTCATCAAATACAGCAATGCTTAAAGACTTTCAGACAAATGATTTATTGGAAAAGAATTTTTCCGCAAATCGCTAGGAAATTTTGACATTCCTGTCAAAATTTCTTGAAGAAAAAGTCAGGACTTCCTTACTGTAAGGAAATGTCATTTCCTTACTGTAAGGAAATGATATTTCCGTACAGTTGTTAGTGTTCTACATAAATGATTGAAAACAGATTGCTTATAAGGAATTAATTTATATTTTGAAAACATCAAGTCATTGCTGAATACATTTTTAAGATCAATTTGTTATATTTACAGTAATTTGACAGTTAGTACAATTATTGAACATTGGAGGAACACTCTTAGAACTATGAGAAACATTTTGGACAACATGCAGGGTGGTAGGGTCATTTTGTTGAATATTTTGTACTGTGAAAATTTTATTTGCCACCTCAACCTTATTGTTAAGCGATTCTTCGATATATCCTTCAGCAACGTTTGATGACTTCCATCCGCCATGCCTCTTTAAACTAGTTATGCCGGCACCAGAGTCAACCAATATTGTTGCAGAAGACCGACGAAAGCAGTGACCAGTATATTCTGTCGGATTTACCAAGTTCAAATAAGTAGCAACTATTTTGGGCATTTTTCTAAATTGATGAATTCCTACTACTTGTCTACAACCCTTTCCGCTTTGATATTTAAAGAAAAATCGGTCACTGTTCATATTTTCTGGTCTTAACGAAACATACTTTCGATAAACATTCAAGTAGATCTGATTAATTACAAATGATCTTGGTTTGTTGGTTTTCGAATCAGGTATGCTGATTAAAAGCTTAGATTCTAAGTCTTCTATATCGTGTACAGTCATTCGGACTAACTCATCCATTCTACAGGCCCCAGAAATACCAAATATTACAGCCACCTAAAAAATAAATAAAGCTATAAATAATCTAAATAGAAATTAAAACCTTGTAAATTACCTTAATCATTAAATTTTCTTTATCTGGAGCTTCCTGGATAAATTTTTCAATTTCTTCCTTCGTTAAAATCTTAGATTTCTTTGCCCTATAACCTTGAGCTTGCCGTTTCAATAAAGAACGAAGTTTTGAGTATGTAGATATATCTACATTGTGTTTAAGTGCAAGGGTTGACTTCAGCATTGAATAATTGGCCCATAATGTTGAAGATTTCATCTTTAAACAAATGTCTAGGAAGTATGCCATTACAACATTTTCTGAGAAAGAACTCGTATTTTTACTCATGCGATAATCCATAAAACGTCTGTATGCATTTTCGTACTTTTCTCTTGATTTCTTTGGCAATAATTCTAATGAAGCAGTATTCACTGCCTCAACCAGCTCTGGAGGAGTCCCAGGAATGGAAATTTCATCATCACTTATCATTTTACTTTCGAGAACACCAGCAATTAAATTTATAAGCGTCAAGTTTGACAATTCAACCTCAATACGTTTCCATAGTAACCCAAGTAATTTTATTAGGAATTTCAAAGCACCATTTATTTGGGAATAAAATATTATCGCGTTTTTTTTAAATCAATCAATATCTGTCGAATTTTAAACGATTTGCGGAAAAATAGTATGTTTACCTCGTAGGAAAAGCCACATTCCTGGACTCTGTGTTGCTAAGTCTCGGCTTGCGCCTCGACTTAGCAATCTTCACAGTCGTCCAGGAATGTTAAGCTTTTCCTACCCGGTAAACAATGTACTATTGTTTGCTACTTTGGTGGTTATTTATTTAAAAATGTTCGGAATTTCATACATGCAGCGTATGTGAGACGTAATCACAAGCGTATCAGAATTTAGACGATTCGTCTTTATACTGTTACCTTAGTGCTTATGAAAATACGAATAAGAATACTTTTGGAAACTTGAATATGCCGCATGAAAATTTTGTACAATACATCTAATTATTAGAAACATTATTCCAAATGAATTTTGAGAAAGTTGCTACGGTAGATAATATTGTTGAATCACTCATAAATATTAATCAAACAACAGAGTTTGTACATCCTTGTGTTGATTTTCCAATAAAATATTTAATAAAACTTTTCTTCAGGGCACGACTATATTATACATTATTTGTCAATAAAAATTTTAAAAATCATAACAAAATGAAAATTGTGATATGGAAAAACCAACAAATATTTTGTATAAGACTATTGTTTTATTCACTCATCAGTGTACTGTTCTACAATATTTAAGAAAAAACATTTAACACGTTTAAGTCATTTTAAAATTTATGCCACCTACGCCTATGGTAAAATGAATCGTATAGCGATCCGTTCAAGGTCATCAAAAGCTCTGGCAATTTATGAATGAAATTTATAAGAGTTATACTACTGGTTCGTTTCTATACTGTGCTAGGGTCATCAGTGGCATATAAAAAAACGCAGTTGTTGTTGTTCAAATCATCTGACCACTGACAATCTATTTCTAAATTGATTGTTGTTATTAGCAAAAATTTACGAAATGAATGAAGATACTTTGAAAAGTGTTGTAGTTATTTTAGCCTCTAGATCTCGGAGCAGCAGTTCATCTGATAGTTCCACTTGAAATTTTTCCAATTTCTGACGCTGTTAATAGCGCCATCAATATACCTTGTTACCAGATTTTATATTTATTTCTATTAATTCGTCCATTTAATTGACCGCTTCAAAAAATCGTTAGTTTTTTGAGGTTAAGCTGTTATTTTGTAAACCACCAAATGTATCCACCACCTCGATACAACGGTGGAGTGGTTTGCAATTTTGGTTGATGCAACATTAATCATTTATGAACGCGTCATATCTTCAATCTACAATCCACCAATCAATAAAAAAACGCTTTTTGTCTATTGGTGGATCTATTGGTGAATAAAAGAACGTGCCTAATATTATGATTGGGTGAATTAATTGTTTCTGATGAAACGATATTAAAAATGTCGATTTTGTTCATTCATATTAACGTTCACTTTTTTATTTCCTCTCTAATAATAAAAATAAATATTACCCTTGTTACGATTTATGACTGCAAGGTGATATGCCAACCTACATCCAGAATTTGAGAACTTTCTTGAAATACTTTTCACGGCATCACCTAAAAACATGCATTGTGTTGAGATAGGGAAGAAGGAGAAGAAGAATAAGTGACTTTTTGCTCGATTATGAAAATTTAAGGCTACATTTGCTCATAAACTTTTTTTAAGGATCCGTCCCTTCGCCGGCACCACTTCAGCCTCCTGGGCTTATTGTGGATACTCCTAGTGTTCTGACTACAGCATATTCAGCCAATCCGTTCCCTGTATTAGCTCATACAGGTTCTTTGCTGGTTGGTTGTAGAAGTCATCTGGAGTCATTTGGGGTCTACCATACAGTTTCTGCTTCCTGTTTCGGTATTCTTTTTGCATCTTCTGCATGTAAGGTCTTCGTTATACAAACCTATTTTGTTCAGGTGCTCCTTTGTGGGAAAGTGTCCCGTAAGTAGCCCCGTTCTGGTGCGTAGTTTGATCCTACTCATTGAGAGCAGTTATTTCGCTACTTTTTCTGATGGTTCTTTTATGCACTTCTTCCCATGTATATGCCTGGGCGTATTCTTCCAGTGTTTATTGTGTTGTTCTTTCACCCACCCTTTCAACCATGACCTACTTAAGCATCTGGGAATCCCCACAGCTTGTTCGGGTCCGTTCATAAGAGTTGACGATCCTGCTCTTGCGACCCCCCCAACCCTTTCTATTGCCAGCGATTCCTTTGTGACCTGGGACCCACTCCAGTGTTACACTGTTCCGAGTCGCCAGTCGTCTAAGTTCTTCGCCGCATTCCCATACCAGGCAAGATGTTACTTAGAGCTCTGAAGTGCTTTAAGGGCAGCTTGACTGTCACTGTAGATCCTGGGCTGGGACTCTGCACACTATAGAATTCTACTATCGACTCTATTCTACACGACTTGTCGACAAAATTGATAGTTATCGCTTTCTACATGTGAAGACGTGTCGTTTTCTACGATTACGAGATATCTATAATTTTATAGGTTATATTTTCAAATTTATGACATTTGATACAAAAGATACAATAAAGATAGCAAAACAAGTCGCAATTGGCTTTCACACAAGAAACATTAAAGTTATTATAGGGTTACCCACGTCGAAAATTTAAATTATCAAAAAAAATTTAGCATAGGCACAATGAGAACTATGAAATATTTACATAAAAGCTACAGATCGATGGTAATGTCAGAAATAAGAGAAGAGTTGTCGACAGAAAACAGAGTGAGACTTATGGCTGTTGTCGACTGGAATAATAGTTATCTACTGTAGAAACCGACCAGTAGAATTCTATAGTGTGCAGAGTCCCAGCACTGATCTGTCTGTTGTTGTGGGCTCTCATGTTATTTGCACTTGCACATGCAAGTATTGCATAGACCTCTGCTTGAAATACCGAGGCGTATTTTCTTAGCGAGACGATTCCTTCATATTTGCTCGACTTGCTGTACATGCCCGCTCCGGTGCTTAGCTCATTCTTTGATCCGTCTGTGTACCAGATCAGTTCATTCGCTTTACTGAGTAGTGGTGGTGTGTTCTTGTGGAAGATATATCTGGTGGTCATGTGGTCTGTTGGCATTTTAAAGATGTCGTCATCCACATGCCTTTTTTCAGTGTGTTCTCTCCCATTTGCTCATAAACTTAGATTCAATCAAAATTTTCCAGATGTTAAAGTTTTGAGAAAACGACCAGATACGACTAGAAGAATGATTCCTGTGAATTTCTAGAATTAAAGGAAGAAAAGGCCAGGAAGATTCAGAGCAGAGTTTAGTCGAACCTAAATTCGATAGCTATATGACGTAACGTGTAAATTGGAAATGGAATTATAATTTTTTTTTATTACCTTGTTCCTTTTTTGAAAAACATTCTTGCTGCTCTTCAATTCCATCCATTCTATGTGTATTTGATTCAGTAGATATTATCGGGGGTGTTATTTGTATGTTTGGAATGAATTTCTCGACAGGTATCATTTTGTCGGTACGTTTAGATTTTTTCGACTGTATTTTGTTCTGGTTATGAATGTTTACACTTTTTTTTAACACATCTTTCGCCTCCTCTAGAGTGATTTGGTGAATTTGATTATTTATCAACGATTCCAAATCAGCGAGTTTTACTTGTGATTTGCTTGGTATATTTTTTTGCGGTATTTCATGAGATGGTTTCAATTTTGTGATAGGTATCGTGGAATAGTCCCTGAATACAAATATAATTAACACAATTGATGAGGCTGTTAAAGTTTTAACCGGCGCTAAAACGAAATTGGCTTTCGCTAACTACACTAAAATTTTAAAGCATTAAAATAAAACTATTGTTTCTGAAGGGATGTTAAAGTGTTCCTTTAAGGGTGTGTTGTAACTCAGCAGGTTATCCAGCAGGTCACGGGACCAATGGTTAAACAACGGTTAACCATTGATCTATGGTGAAGCCATTTTTCGTTGTAACAAGAATTGTTCAACAGAGGTCTCGTAACCAACGCATTTAAGTTGGTAGGTACCAGTGCAGTGGTTTGAAAATTAAAACTTCAAATTGACAGTCCAAGAGATATTATTTTATAAATCTTTATTTTGTTTCTGAAGATATTCATTTACAGCTAGGTACTTCAATTTTATATTGAATATGGGTAAGTTCATAGTCACACATTGAAAAAATATATTTAAAATTGTATTGTGTTTTGGACCCTAATAGTGAGGGCGGTTTTAAGCGGACCACAATACAATAATACAATGCTTAATACAATTAAATGAGGAAAAAACGGCCATATATTAGAAATTAAAAGGACTGATAGTGTGTCAAACCAAAGCAAAAGTGAAGCACCGTTTCTTTTGATAGTCGGAATCTATGTCTAAATTCATTTCCATTCTATTTTATAAAATGTTTTGCTCCTGACATTTCTAGCGGCTCTCAAAAACATTTTTAATTCATATAGTTCTCGAAAATCTTCATAGTCCGTAAGCTCTTGCAGGTTTCCTCTCATTAATTCGTCCATGGGTATCACTTGTGGAATTTTATTAATTTTAAATAATAAATCGAACAAATGTCAATTGTAGAATTGTCAAAATCGTCTTTAAATAAATCATGGAATAATTAAAATTCAATTGTTCCGTGTTTTGACCATAGGTTAAGCCCCGGAAATCGGATGGTGAGCTTTTATATAGTTAACCAGTTGGTGACCGTCCAAAATGTTATGTAACAAAAAACCTTTTGAAGTTAATCAATGGTTAACTATAACAATGGTTTAACCTGACGAGTTACAGCAAACCCTAAATAATAACGGTAACAAAAATGGCGCGTGTAGACGTTGCAGAAAGCGAAGAAGAATACCTGCAAAGAGTGATAGATAGAGGTTACAAATACAAAGAGGAAGCAGAAAAAGCAACAAAAGAAGCTGAAGACCTGAGAAACAAGAGTCAGCTACGTCCAAGCGACATCCAAAAAGACGACGACGAAGACATCCCCGAATAAACAAGATTATTAGCTCAGTTAATGGCCTAAAGTCACCTATAGAGAATCTTGAGAAGACCCGCATACGAGAAGACCCGGCACATCCATAGAAAAATTAGTCGGGATCTCAACTAGGTCAACAAAAACAAGTGGATCCACTCTATAAGGTCGTCTTTACTCGCAGTCCCTTTATAGAGGCACCGAAAAAACACACACAACAGAAGACGAAAAGCAAGCGAGAAGACCGCCGAAGATATCACCACCATGGTTACACGGCCAATGAAGAATTCAGCTCGACCCCAGCTAACAGCTATTGTGGCTCATAGAGATACAACAGATAGAGGTAACAAGCCAGCCCGGAACCAGCCAGAATGTAGAGAGAATGAAAGATAGAAAGTAGAAGGTTTAGGCTGCCTTTCTCTAATAGCGTGTATGTTTAGGCTCTTTCTCTCTCACCGCAGCTCAGACGGACATTCCCATTTACACAGCGTCCTATGACTTGTTGCCTCTATCTTTGTAGTATCTCTATGTTTTGGCTAGGGACGAGCTGTGCTCGAAAAACTCGAACGACCACGATGAGAACCCATATAAGATGGGGTGGATGGAAGGTTCTCACCGGGATGCATCTTTGAGGGTTGCATCCTGGGAGGAACCAGATTATCTACGGCGCGTGTATGTGTGAACTATTTTGAAAAAACAAACTCTCTTTTGTTATACCGGTTATCTTATACACTTCCTTTTATAGTCCAGTAAATGAAGGAGGAAAAAAGGCAAAGTTAACATTAATGACGCCCTGTTTTCATCTTCCGGTTGGAAGTTGCATTTGGTACATCATTAAACATGAGACAAAGTTCTGCATGAGAACGCGTGCGAGGGCGGAGAAAATGGCCCAAAAAGACCGGGAAAATAGGTTTTCAGCCAAAATCTCCTAAAATATGGCAGTTAGAGATTTTCGGTTGAGACAAAAATTGAAGTTCAGTTAATTTTCTACAAAAATGATCCTCATGATTTTTTTCGCAACATTGATATTTTCTTGCAAAAAAATCGGGTTGAAATACCGGAAATTTTGAGACTTGTGAAATATGCAAGTTTTGTACAAAATTTGAGCTGGGGGGTGTTGGAAATCCATTATTTTCAATGTTTTGGATTGTGGAAACCAATCGTAGATGGCGCCACCACATTTTACAGATTGGGAAAATCCTCGGTGCCATAAATGAGAAACCCTGTAACCAGACACTTTTGATGGATATTTATGTTTCCGAGGGTCTTGTTTTCCTCTCAGATGAGGCCTCAAGACAATATACTTATTAGGAAAACGGGCTATAAGATTAATTCTAGCGAGATGGACCTCACCAGTGGACCTGAATCTAGCAACAATCAGCTTTGCACATGTGGCAAAATACTGAAGTTCATTAGGTTTTTGGTAAGGGAAACTGAAAATGCCTCAAGAGTGGAGAATATTCACCCATAATACTCAGCAACAAGTTCTTGCAGATTCTCCGCAAATTTTTGCAATTTTTTTTGCAACCAGACTGATTGAGGTTTTTGGAATAACGAGTTATAAACGTTCTTCATGTTTCATTTATTATAGAAAAATATATATTTTTATTCATTTATTTATTTATTTATCAACGGGAGAACTCAATATAATGATACAAAAATAATACATTATAGACTAAAATATTACATAGAAAATTTTTAACAAAAGTACAAGAGATTCGCGGGTTAATTGTCCGTGAATTGATGAAAAAAGTATATAAAAATACATTGCAATTATGACATAAAACTGTTCGTCACCAGTCATCATCTGATTCTTGGTCAAGAACTTCTTCTGGGTCTAGAGCTCCCTCTAGCTCTACCCCGTCAACAACTTCTTCTGAGTCTACAGTTTCCTCTAATTCTACCTCTTGGGATAACATATTATCGCTGTCTTTATAATTCGAACACTGGCATGACTCACACGAACCACAAATAGATGAGCAGACGACACGAACGCCACGTAGAGCACACGCGCGGCGAACGACGGAGGAACGAAAGTAATAAATTATAGCGTATACATTTAGATATACTGGTTTTTCCCCGGGGTATCAAAGGTATGACTTATATACATCGATGGAAAGGTGGGAATTCCCCCGTTACACTAGTTAAGGTGTTAAAATGTTAGAAATAAAGAGCAGGGAGAAAAAAAACCACCAAAAAAAAGTGCGTTTTTTCCTTGAGCCCGCGTTTTCTAATTTTATTGAAACATGGACGACTTCGTCAAAAAAAGTGATTGCACAATCGAAAGGTAGACATTCTTAGCTTTCAAATGATGTATCATAGAGACCAATCGGATCATGTATAAATTTTTAATTGATGGTTGTTCACAAAATTTCCCCGCGATCCAAAAACAGCAAAAATTTGGGATTCAATAAACAACGATTAAATGAAAATTAAAAAATTAGGGTGTACAAATTTCAGGGATGACAAAGGAACTTATGAGGACCCGTAATCAAAAAAAAATTGTGTAAATTAGTGCAATACAAAAAAAATAGGTACAAATTCCTGGCGAGGTCTAAATTGCCCGGGAGCAGAAAGTTTGACCCGTGTTCCGATATGGCCAAAAGAGTCAAGCGTGACTCAATTCACAGGGTATGATAGCAGCAGAATTCCTCTTTCACATGAATTTTGAATCATGAGAAAATATGCATTTTTCACAAAGTTATTGAATAATTTGTCCCCCCGCTGATGTGTAAATACACGGACTGTGCTCTCCGGCATACAGCACAGAAGCTCATTATTCGAGGTGCGCTTGGTGCCGTTTTTATCGAAACCGGTCAAATTTTCGAGAAAAATCATTGAGGCCATTTTTGTAGAAAATTAACCTATTTTCGCGGTCTTTTGGGGCCATTTTCTCCGCCCTCGCACGCGTTCTCATGCAGAACTTTGTCTCATGTTTAATGAGGTACCAAATGCAACTTCCAACCGGAAGATGAAAATAGGGCGTAATTAATGTTAACTTTTTTCCTTTATTTACTGGAATATTAAATGATCTCGATTCACCTAACCATACCTCTTTACGTTCGCAGGTTTCGATATTTCTAAAAAAGATAAGGAGCAATCTTCTTCCAACTGCTTAATCTTTCTTTTCATTGGAACATCCAAATCAGGTGGCAATGACTGTTTGTTCAACTCTTTCAATATTTTGATAACTGGTCTTAGCCTAGCCTTGTCTGTTAAACAGCAAATACCTACAAGAATATCTATGATTTTATAATACCAAAACTTTTTAATGAAAACGAATTTTAAACCTAATTGGTCCTGCAATTTAATAGAAATTATACTCTATACTAAACTCTATATTTAATAGGTATTTAGTTTCAGATGGAAAAAATATCGACTGTTTCCACAGCCAAAAAAAACACCAGCTTAACAAGAAACTAACGGCCATTTGCACCAATAGAAGCATGAGCTTAGGATAGCTATGGCGAGCTTAAAATTTGAGGGTCACTTAGTTAAAGTTCAGTTGCACCAATGTTTTTGTTCTGCTTTTTAGCTAAGTGTTTAATACATTTGTCAACCTCGATATTTAAGTTGAGTTTTATTTATTTCTCTATGATTTCTAGTGACTTTTCGTTTTTGAGGTTTGAAATAACGTATTAAAAGATGTTAAAAGTCAATTCTTTGAAAATCAAAGGATTTTATTCTTGTTTTTTAATAAGAAAATAATTTATATTGGAAAACACAGTGAATAATAAGAAGATCAGATCGGCAAATTATGCAGTTCAGGAAAAAGGATTGCTAATATCCTTAGCTGCAAAATACGAAAAGGTTATTGAAAATAAGAAAACTGATGGCCTGTCTGGGCTTACAAATTGTCCGGATGCTCCAAAGAATCTTCTAGCATTTCTGCGAGTTGTAAAACAGTTGGCTTGGTCAAGTGAAACCTTTGGAAAAAGATTTTTTCATCCAATTCTTCATAATAGTTTTTACAGTTGTACCGTACGTCTTCTTGGAAATTCACTTTCAAGAATATCCAATACTTCCAGATCATCCTCCATAAACATCCTTCTTCAAAAATAAAAATAAACACACTTGAAATTGAAAGACGGAGATCGAAAACAGAAAAATCATTGACACAAGAATGTTAGGTTAGAAATATGTACTTCGAGAATAAGTGGAGAATAAGCCAGCGATTTTCTAAGCTTAGCTAGGTGCAGCTTAAAATGACAAGCTGTTCATGGTGCAAAACAAAACTTTCTCAAAGCGCCACTTAACTTTAAGTCTACTTGAATATCAATTGGTGCAAACGGCCATAAGCTTCCGATCCTTTTTTTATATGCGAATGTCTGGAAGGAGCCATTTTTATAACAATATAGGTACTTGTCAGACTTCACTTTGTCGCCCAATTATATCGCCGATATTTGAAATTTTGATCATTTTCTCACTGTAAGTTATCTGTCAACGTCGGTATCTCAAGGTCATACATTTCTGTTACCAAAACATCAAAGAAATTGCGTCGGGCTTCACTTCTTGTTAAGCTGGTGTATTATTTGCCATAGCGGTCGTATCAATCAGTTAAAGACACACGAAAACTCGGAAATGCTCCAGTAGCATTACGTTGGGATGAACGCGACCATTGATATATTTTAATAAATTTTACACGTACCTGTATCACGACTTTTACCAATAATGAATTTTCGTGGTTCTATCAAACATGCTCTACTGTGATCACAAAACGGTAATATTTTGAAATGGTTTAAGAAATTCTTGCGTTTCAATAGACATACTTTTTTAGAGGGAGCGTTGTACGTGATAGCGCTGGGCATGAATGAGTTTTTCCATGAACCTATGTTTCTTGTGAAAGTGGCATACACATTTTTTGTTTTTATGCATACCGATTGGAGTTTCCTTAGTGCTTGAGATGAGATCTATAAGTATTTGAAGATATATTCAACTATTATTTATAAAGTTCATAATCAACAATGTTTATTTGAACGCTTACTCTGTGGTATTGTTGAGACTGGTTTGGAATGTTTTCTCCTGAATGTTAGCGATGTTATTTCATGTGGTTTTTTATGGAAAATTTACGAATACGATTTGATATTTATACCAATGCGTTGTGTTGAGTATTTAGACCATTTGGAAAGGACCCCGCGCTTTTCTTATGACAAAGTGGCGTTCCGTCAAATGTTATAAATTTTGGATATGATGTTGTACTCGACTTTTTGACCAAACGTGTCCATAGGACCAATTCAATCCTATGACCGATATACCGGGTATTAAAGTTGAAAAATCCTTGTTTTCCGTGACCACGTAATTTTATTATTAACAAATGAATATGCATTTTCAATTGATGGTACCATTAATATGTTCTAGTTTATCGTAAACTTACACATAAATAGTTCAAAATATTAAAATATCCAGGGCTGGACTCAATTATACAAGGACGAACTTTTGGAATTCCAAGAAATTCTTATATTGAATGAAAACAAGGTCAGAAATAAAAATTAACTTCATATTCAATGTTCTGGCATCAAATATACTAGTTCTAGAGGTATTCCATACAGGGTGATTCTTAATGCAACCTGAAATTAGTTTTTTTCTATATGAAATAAATAAGTTACACAATGTATTTTAAAATTAGTTTTTGATGTTTAAAACGTATTGGTTACCTAGATATCAGTACTTTTCTTGAAATACAGGGTGATTTGCACATACATCTTGTTATTAAACCGACAAAAATTAGAGAAAATACACCCTGTATTTTATAATTAGATCCGTCAAAATGTTTAATTTATTTTGTTTTGTAATAAGCTTTAAATAGTAAATGAGCTGAAAAGATTTCATAATCTTACTATGACCAGTTTTTCAGAAAAAGGGTCCTGAGGGTGGAAGAGGTATCGATTAAAGATAACTTTATGGAAAACCCAGGTTTTCATGATTTGATAATTGCTCTGTTCTGTCGGTTCTGTTAACAATTTGGCATTTATAACCTTAATTAATTATATTGTGAATATTTTGATTGCTTTCACTTTGTTTTCTTTGAATTTTGCAATGTTTACAAACGATATCCAAGATATTTTTGAGGAACTTTCAACCGACGATGAAGAAGATGCTATGAATATTATTGAAGGCACTCGGCGACATAGGATATTCAGGAATCCGCTGGACCATTTCACTTTGTGGAACGAAACAGAACTACACTAATGACAGAAGAGATTCAATTTCCTCATTGGAAAAGTTTATGGCTCGTCTATCCATCCTAACAGGAACAAATAAAATGAAAAATTTGACACTGGGAACGGAATAACAAATACACCAAACAGACATATCGAAACTAGACCATAAAACTTAAGTCAAAATGCCAAAACTGTAGGCCATAGAGAATATTTCCCTATGCTCCAGGCTATTCTCCTTTCCATTTTTTTCATTTTTTTTAATGAAACTTTTATTATTATTAATTTACTGTAGTACATGCTTACATCATGATTAAATACTTGTAATTTATTCATCTTTTTATCAATGGTTTGGTACACTTCGGTATGTATCCATAAATAAAAATGTGATTATAATTTCGTTCACTATCCCTATTCTGCTGAGTACTCTACCCTCGGGACCCTGTTTCTGAAAAACGGGTCATAGTAAGATTATGAAATCTTTTCAGCTCATGTACTATTTTAAGCTTATTACAAAACAAGATAAATTAAACATTTTGACGGATCTAATTATAAAATACAGGGTGATTAAAAAAGAAGTGTATTTTCTCTAATTTTTGTCGGTTTAATAACAAGATGTATGTGCAAATCACCCTGTATTTCAAGAAAAGTACTGATATCTAGGTAACCAATACGTTTTAAACATCAAAAACTTATTTTTAAAAAACATGGTGTAACTTATTTATTTCATATAGAAAAAAACTAATTTCAGGTTGCATTAAGAATCACCCTGTATGGAATACCTCTAGAACTAGTATATTTGAAGCCAGAACATTGAATATGAAGTTAATTTTTATTTCTGACCTTGTTTTCATTCAATATAAGAATTTCTTGGAATTCCAAAAATTCGTCCTTATATAATTGAGTCCAGCCCTGGATATTTTAACATTTTGAACTATTTATGTGTAAGTTTACGATAAACTAGAACATAATAATGGTACCATCAATAGAAAATGCATATTTATTGTTTAAAAATAAAATTACGTGGTCACGGAAAACAAGGATTTTTCAACTTTAATACCCTGTATATCGGAAACTAGTAATAGGATTGAATTGGTCCCATGGACACTTTTGGTCAGGAAGTCGAGTACAACATCATATCCAAAATTTATATTATTTGACGGAACGCCACTTTGTCATAAGAAAAGCGCGGGGTCCTTTCATTGATCCCAATCGGCACATTCTTATACCAACCTTTAGAATTTTACTTCTCCCAATATGGATTTTGTGTAAAAATCTGTATCTGGAGAGTAGGGAGGGTAAGTGTAGGCTCACAGCACACACAGGCTACATGTTACCCATTGTACATCCTCACGAAGAGTTGTCCTCCTAGGTCATCGTCCATCCTGTATTTCCCAGGAAGGACACTCCGGAGACTCGCATAAGACATGCATGACAGTCAGTCAGAAATCCTACTGTAAAACGTAGGTTTTTCATAGTCATTTCTCTGGCACCAGCTTCCCAGGGTCTTCCAAGGTGATCCTGGCAAGACTGCATCCTTTTATTCCATCCGATCTCTTGGGGGATTGAGTATGGGTGTAACGTTTGGCTAGTTCAGCAATTGTCGAAGCATTTTCGAGCCATTTGAGCCTTGGATAGCTCCGTTGGTAGAGCGGTGGAATGTAGCTGAATTTCAGTGTAAGAATTAAATACTCTGTGCTTCGTTTTTCCATCAACTTTTTAAATAAGCGTACTGGGCAAATATCTTCCTTCAAGATATTAGGCGTAATCCATTTGCTGTCACATAATTTATTGTGCCTTGTCTTGTTTCCGAAAATAGAGTTTACTCGATACGTCCAGCTTCTTTTTCATTATTCTCAATATCGGATACGAAATAAGTGATTTTGGAGCAAGCTGCGCACCTCCGTGCCAAGCTAATTCAAACTCCAAAATGTGATATAATTTATTTTGAAGTCTTTCCGGTTCATCAACTGCCAAGCTCTAATGCTAATGCTAGGAGCAAAAAATTTAGGAGAAGACGTTTTAGGAGAAGACATTCCTAACTATTCCCAACATGACCCCAGAGTCAGTATCCAAAAATGGCTAGGAGATACTATAATGGCTACTTTAGTCGATGTAAAAGATTACTTGAATTCAAAAATGCCAATACATTAATGGCCGTATGCACCGCTTATACTCTTAGGGCCGGTTTTACAATAGAGATTTATACTACGTATAGTTATTCTGGGAATAAAGTTATACCAGAATTTATACCTAGTTTAAAACTAGTTGGTTTTACGATGCTTTTTTACACCGGTATAGCAATTCTTGGAGTAATAATTGCTATACCGGTGTAAAAAAGCATCATAAAACCAACTAATTTTATTCTAGGAATAAATGTTGGTATAACTTTATACCCAGTATAACTATACCTAGTATAAATATCTCTTGTAAAACCGGCCCTTATAGTATTAAGCTTGTTTAATGCTGCATTGGTTAACACCTTACGTCCTTCAGTTAAACCTGAAAGAAGTTCGTTGACTATCGGCCGAACAAAAATATTTGCTCTGCACTCGCCGAACACGCGGATTTTTATACTTGGAGTAATCCGAGCGTGTAAAGCTGCACTGCACCGTAAAAAGTCAAGCTGGGTGCGCACTGGTGCACAAAGTCGAATACGCTATGAGTTTAGAGACTCTCGTTGACAGCTACGGACATGACAGTTGTTGTTTGAGTTCCGATTTTCATGTATTTCATTTCAAGTTTTTCTTGACAGTCACCTAATCAAATCTAACTAACCTTCTATGAGACATTGACATATAAGTTATCCAAGTGTCAAAAAGATCAGTTTGAGGTTAAATCTCCAATATTCAGCGCTAAGTTTAAACTGGTTTATTTTTTATAGAATCAATGATAAATACAATCTCGAAATTATGAACTAGTTTAATGCTCGAAAGATTTTAAGACTAAACGGTGCATAGGGTCATTAGAACTGGTTTTAGCTTAAGCTTGGTTTAATAAAAACGTTGTTATCCAAAGCTCTAAATAAATCAATACATAACAACCAATCTATAATCAATTAAGGCAAAGCATTACGGATTCATTTTGAGCTCACAAAACTTGAACTAAATAATATTTAAAATAATTACAAAATAAAAACTTACTAGTATGATTG
Organism: Galerucella tenella; assembly: GCA_910591685.1. NCBI lineage: Eukaryota > Metazoa > Arthropoda > Insecta > Coleoptera > Chrysomelidae > Galerucella > Galerucella tenella. The sequence continues at coordinate 35,445 of CAJUYH010001352.1, read as the reverse complement.
GTAGAGGAATTAACAGGTTGAATAGTTTAAACATTTCACAAAAATTTTGATAGCCTGAAAATTCAAGTCTAACGTAGACGTATGATATGACAGAACAAATATTTTTGTTTTTTCAAATTTCATGTATACAATCAAGGCATTTTTGAATGTCAGTCATCACATCAAAATTATCTGTCGTCGGTCCCCTTTATCTGTTTCATATAGCACAAAATTTTTGTAATGAATTCAGTGTTGAAGAATGTTTGTAAACTCAAAGTACCAGTAAGTCCATTTTGAAAAATTAATGACCTATTTTTAAAATGCATTTATCAATCTAGAAAAAATCAATAGTATGCATAATTTTCAACTGCTTTTGTCTCAAAGTAACTGCTACTAGCTTAAATAAAAGTCTTCGAGCATCTTTACATGGAGACTAGTCTCAATACAGCTTTAGTTCGTATCAATAGCAAGTAAAGTAAAATATTTGTTTTCACTTGTAGAGCTTTTTAACTCTTGGGTAACTTATGTCAATGTCTAATGGGAGATTGATTCTATTTCCACGTGGAATACGATATAAACTGTAATTCATTGGAAAATTTCCTTATTATTCTTTTTTTGTTTCAGTTAAAAACCCACAAACCATGTGCACCATGCAAAACTGAACAACTATCAGTTGTTTATCCAAAAACGAATTCAAATTTTAACAGTTCAAGATCTTATTTTATCGCATCTAATAAAGAACATGTGAAAAGTGGTTTAATTACTTTACAAACTTGCCCAAAGTTTTCTTGTAGTTACCGACGCAATTTTGCTCAGAAAACCAGACACACTGGAAATGGAAGAACTGCCACTCACGAAGAAAAAGACAAGAAAAAAGATGAAGTTGTAGAAGAGCAATGTATGAGTCCTAAAAGTGATAGAAAATACAAAAAATCTTCAGAAAAAAGCTTAAAATTTACTATCAACTTAAACGAAATGATTCATAGCTTCAACAGAAAAAATAATTTAGTAAAATCCCAAGGTATCAATAAAATAAACACCTTTTCTCTAAAACCTGGAAGATGTAGATGCTGTACTAGTAGGAAAAAAGAACAATTAGATAGATTTCAACAAAAGCGATTTATTTCATTCAGTTCAAAAGTAAGGGTGCAGCTTCCTAGACCTCAACCTAACAAAATTCGTAAATCACTTTCATTCCAAACTGCTGGAACAATGCCCTACAAGTTAAAAGAAACTTGTCGTGATAGAGATCAAAATAAATCATTTCTTAAAGTTCCACTATTCCATATTTTAAAGGATAAAGTTCATTCTAATTCACCAGCAATTAATGAACTAAGTAAAAGATTGAGATATTACATTGACACAAAAGAAGCTTTATTCGGGAATCCAGTTGACCCATCTCCGAAACCAAGCTTAGATAAAAAATGTACCAGCAGTGATAACTCTATAGCACTGAATTGTCTAAAAAGAAGATACGAAGATAAATCATATAATGCAGCATCAGATGTCATTAGAAAAATGTCCGAGAGCAAATTCAATCTCAATGACCTCAAGAAGAACCACATATTGCAAATGTTATCGGACATTCTGATTCCTTTGATAGAAAGGGAGAGTATACAATACGAGGAAATGCGAAAAGGTAATTGAATGTCTTTGAATCCACATAAGATTGTCATTCTTTCTATTGAGCTACTCTTTTGCAGTTTTGTATCAAATGATTATTAGTATTATCTCATCCTTCAAAGAATGTCCGCAAACAAATGTTAGAGTATAGCAGGCATGACCTACGTTGTCTAACAGGCCTTTTAACAGGCCACTGTCATCTGAATCATCATATGCTAAACTTGGACTATCGGAAGATCTGCCTTGCCATCTTTGTCTGGAAGATGATATAACAACAGAGCATATAATTTGTATCTGATGTTCTGCAGGGTCTCTCTCTCTCGCCCTCGGAGCTGAAATATCACTCACCAAATAAACTAATCGGCATTGTTGAGAAGCTGAATTTGTTTGGTGAAATATGAATACGTGTGAGCCACAATAGACTCTTGCGAGTCGCCTTATAGACCCATTCACCACACACCTAACCTAACCTAACCTAGTATTATTAGTGAGCTGCCTTATTGTGGCTGAAACAATTTTTTTTATTGGTTAACCATTTTAACTATTTAAAGCACGCCTCAGCGTGTTTAAATCGAACTTTAAAAAACGCGCGTGTATTAAGGTTACCGTGGCTGCAACATCAACAACTCGAGAAACGAAGTCTAAATCTATGGTCTAAATCATGTCTAAATGACAATTTTTTTATTATTGATTTGACAGGAGTAGTTTGTAACGTCAAAACTTTCATTCGAACAATATTTAACAATGTCAAATTTATAAATTAAAATGGAAAGTGCCGTTGGTATTGTTTGAAATATTAATATTTCGATTTTTCAAATCTTGGGAAATGGTATTTAAATTAATACTATTGACATTCACAGTACTCAATAAGGTTGAACTTCCATCAAAATACAAATTAGTTTATGCTTTTCTCATTTCCTTGACAACGCAAGGTATACATCATATACATTACGAATTCAACCATTTGACATTTCTTATTTCCATCTATCATTTCCATTTCTTGTTGTTGTAGTAGTTATAGAGACCAGTATTTATAATTTCAAAGTGCACCAATAAAAAGAATAGCGTAAAGTATTCGTGGATAACTGGTCTTTAAAACTCTTGCTCTATTTCGAGCTCTATTTCGTGCTCGAAAAATCGCGCGTGTTTTAAAGACCTTAATATCCACTTATACTTTAATATACTATTATGTCATACTAGTTCATTATTGTGTTTCTATTGCTTAGTTATCAACTATCTAATGTCGTACTTTATGCCCGTGCGGGCATAAAGAGAAATAATTTTTTGTTCAACTTATTTAATAACCATGTCGTAAGCTTCTTTAGACTTTTTTGGCAACAGATTTACAGTTGCTTTCTTTGCTTTTTTAATAATTTCGTCAGGAATTCCAAAATCTTCGTTCATTTTGACTTCTAACTTTGACACATATAAAATTTATTGTGATATTACGACATATACGTTTGTCAACATTCACCTATTAATTTAAACCGGATTTTTTTAAACACTGATTTGTATTGAGATTGGATTGCAATAACGAACTAGTATGACATAAAAGTTTGTATGTACCGCAGGCATAAACAGATGTGTATCCCCTCGGGCGACTTACAAACCCTCGGGCCAGAGGCATTCGGCTTCGTAAGACGTCGCCCTCAGGGTATAATAATCTATTTATACCCTTGGTACATAAATAACTATTTGGGAATTGATATAATTATGAAGGTTTAATCGTCTTCCAGAATAAATACTAGTTTAAAGCTTAGCTTAGAATCAACACCATGCATAGAGCTAAATTGCTACTACACCATATATTATTGGTATAATATTTGCCAACGTGTGGTTGTTTTCTTTCAATTTTTGCTGAAAAGTTGGAAATTTTTTGTTTCAGCTTTCGTTCTTCTACAAAAAGAATTAGAGCTATACTTCAAAGAGACGAAAGGCTCAGAATTTCGATCAGAGAATGAGATTTTTAAAATCATAGCCAACATCAATCAAGCCAGAAAACACCAAAAAGAATTAGAAGCAGCTCCATTATACAGGAAAGGTTTGAATGAAAGTAAGATGAGTTTGAAGTCTGATACCATTGACAATACTAACATTTACAAAGACGAATATTGTTTGTATGGAAGTGGTTCAGGTATAAAAATATTTCCAATACTTTAGCTAGTTAATATTCTGTGAACCTAACCTCAATATTTTCTTAAATCATTCTGATCGATTATTGGTTTAATATTAATTTATATATACCCACCAGTCTTGTGATAATTCTGATGATGTTGACATGTTATGCACATATTTCTTAGATTTATAAAAATAATTTAACTTATTTCAATCAATTACAGCCAGATTGATTTTATCACAGGTTCTAATACGAAATTGACGATATATTTATACTTTAGGTAGCACATCAAGTAACAAAATTGCTAAAGCAAATTGTCAATCAGATGAATTCCCTATAGCAATTATGGTTAAAGATAAAAAACAGCCAGTGGAGTCTCAAAAGATGCCGCACTCATATCTAGGCATTGGTAATTCTGCAAAAACTGCTTTAACAGGTAAAAAATAAAATAGTCATGTGAGAGATACGAAGTAAGAAAGCAATGGGTGTGACTAACCATTATATTCTTTTTTGTATTTTTCGTTTGCATCCAGGCGTTGATTATTCTCTAGTATCGATGACACGAGCAAAAAAACAATTATCGGAAACTAGCTGAACTCAAAAAGAAAACAAATAACTTTCATACACTTGGAAATAAGCTGCGGGATGGAGCTGATGCTCACAATCCGGTGCCATGCTATCAAAACTGTAAAATATGACCTCGAACATTGTTCGGGGACCATAAGTCTCTCGATTTAAGCCTAAGAATTTCCATCATTGCTTCCTCCTTTTTTTTGTGTTTTGGAAGCCGTTCTGATGCCGGGAGCACTGCAGCCTATTGGCTTATTGTACTCTACTCCCACATTTAGTCCACCCATCCAGTTATCCCCGTACCTTCGAGTAAACGATACTGGTCCATTGGATGTGTGCCATATACTTCAGGCGGCACATTGGCTTCTCCGAAGATTGTTTGTCTCCTCGAATCCAATGCCTCACAGTCAGATAAGATATGGGTTATGGTCTCGGTCTCCATGCCACAAGGTCTGCAGCTGAGGTCCCCGTTATATAACCCTATTTTATGCGGGTGATCTTTTACCGGGGTATGACCCGTTAAATAGCCTGTGATAATTCTTAGCTTATTCCTACTGATGTGCAGTAGTTCTTCGGCCCGTTTTACACAATTGTCACCTATGAAGGTTTTACTGTGTACCTGCTTTGGAGTGTTTCTCCACTGAAGTCTATGTTGGCTTTGTTCCCATTTTTGTATTTGCCCTCGGACTACCTTCTTTGTTGTCCCAAGAGCTGGTTCTGGTCCAACATAATAATATGCTGTTGCTGAACCTCTTCCCGCGAGTTCATCAGCTTGTTCATTTCCAGAAATACCGTTATGTCCCGGCACCCACACTGATCTTACTTTAATATGGTCTGCTAGTTCATTTAGTTCTTTCTGGCATTCTTCTACCAGTCTGGATGTTACCTTGCGGCTGTTTAAAGCTGCAAGGGCTGCCTGGCTGTCAATTAGTATGTTTATCCTATGAGTGAGTCCTATGTTTGTTAATTCTGACACATTCTAAGATAGCATAAATCTCTGCGTGAAATACAGAGGTATGTTCTCGTAGTGAGAAGGAGTATCGCGTGTTTCTCATTTCACTATACACCTCTGCTCCTGTGAGAAAACTTCCAAAGGTGAAAGTCCAATAAGTGCTTCTATTGATGCCATACTCGTGCTGCTCATTGTCCCGGTAATACCAAGGAGAGCTTGACTTTGGATTGCAGTTAATATGTTCACTCTTCTGCATTGCCGGAAAAGCCTATTTGCCCTGGTAGTAATTTTCTCCAGGTGTTACTTCCAATTCAGTTTGTAATCAAGAGTCACTCCGCTTTGGATATCACTTGTTCTTCTCCAAACAGCAGTACTGTACCTTGCGGGGAAGCTCTCCTGAAAGGTACTCTTAAAGGCACCATTCTCCCACAACTCGTAGTGCTTCTTGCATTACCCAGCGTCCATTCTTGATCATTCAACCTGTAGATCAAATCATCCACAATTAGGTTTGATATAAGTGGTGAAACTACTCATCCTTGAGGACGTCAAACAGTTATATTATGCATATGAGCTGTTATTTTCCTATGCTGTTGATCTCTATTTTTTAGGAGATCTGCTTATTGATGACATCGGTTTGTTGAAGAGTTATTTAGGATGCAGTTTAAGGAAATAGAATATTACACACCGAGGTGGGAAGAGTTTCATTACTGTCGAGAGACTAGCTATTATCTCGAGACAGGAATGAAACTTCCTACCGAGGTTTGCATATTATTTTATTCACAACCATCATATCCCGATCAAAATTAATGAATCTTTGTTTCGCTCTGAACACACCTAAAATATAACATTTGACAACTTTTGTCACCAATATAAATAAATGTCAGATAAAGTCGGATGGATATTAAGTTATAATAATTCAAATTTCACCATTAATTTCAATGAGTAGTTTGTTGTATTTTAGTTCATTGTTGGTTTTTATTGTTTGCCATCAAATAGTTAATATAATATTTGTGTTATATTTTTAAATATGAAAAATATTCATCTGAAATAGATGATATTAACGATCACAATATTTTAGAGGGCGGGAAGTTATCGATGAAGGCGGGAGTCAGGGCGGGAAATAGAGGTGTGTATTATGACACTTTCTAACCTTCAATGACGTTAGTGTTGACAGCATTACATATATGGCTGTGAATAAAGACAATTGCTATATATTCAGATAGTGAAGAGGTTACAAAAGTAGTTTGCTCCATTAGAAATCGTTTGGGTTTGTTTGGAAAGACTACAAGAGTTGCTTATCAAAACAGAATGTCCTCAGCCTGGGTATTAAGCCTCACAGAGCTCAAAAACAATGAAGATGAAGCACGAGTAGCACGATGTGCTTGTATAGATGCAGAGCCTGGTTAAGAATTGCATAAATGTAATTTATCTAATTCCGCTATTAAATGTGACCCTTTAAGTCACTCCTTGACATTAGGTAACGTCACATTTTTCATAACCTCCATATATCAGTTATGAAAAGTAGATAGTTATGTAAAAACTTTACGAACTGTTTGGGTTTCAAAGAATAATTTAGTAATTAGGTACTGTCAAAACTGACAATTATTTCATTATTTAAACTCACAATTACCCCATTATTTTAATTCAATAGTTTTTAAGATTTATAAACATTGGAAACAACATTATTAAGGACACAGTTATTTAAAGTGAGTCAATATTCTGGGTGAATACTTCATAGTAACAATACTTCTAACACCATTTGAATCCACTTTCATATTACCATTGTAATTGAAGATTTTATTGAATATTATAAAAGTACGGAATTAGATAAAACGTTGTACGTGAACACGTTATGAAGAAGCGACATTGTTCAACTCGCGTAATTTGTAAAACCCGCTAGCGCTCGTTTTGTCAAATATTACCCTTGTTGAACAATATTGCTCTTTTCATAACTAAGTAGTTACGTAAATAACTATTAACTCATCTTACCTACATACTACTACATATTTTCGCTATTATGATGTATTGTTAAGTGAAGATGGAGCTATGAACAATATTCGAATTGTATATATTTTATTGCTACTCTTTGTTGTAGTGCGATCTTCAGAAAGTGATAAGAAATGTATTGCGACAAGAGCTTACGCTAGTGACTCGAAGAGCACTAGAGGAGAAAGTCAAGATGATCTTGATAATTCATTCAATTCAGTCGTTCAACACGAAAGTGATGCAGGCTGTTTTCAATATTTTCAAAGTAAATCTATTCCAACCCAAATTACGCAAAAACCAAGGGAACAATTCACAATACTTGGATCTGAATATACAAGAACCCAATCTGGGTTTCAGCCACGTGATACTGAATTCCCTAAGAAAAATGATAAATATACTCCCGTAAATCTCACACCTGCTAGTTCGACAATCTATGGTAAGTTAAGTAGGTACCTTCTCTATTTTATAGAGATTGGATTCCATCACCGAAAAAGAATCGTATTTAGAATAAATATGGTTGAATGATTCTAATCAGATAACGTGTTCATTACTTAGATCTGTTGTGTAATCTATCTGGTCTTGTAAGGGCCGTTTTTATAGGTTGCAGCTATCTGGGTGGATATGAACCCGAAATTGTATACGTTAACTGTTAACCTAGGGCGACGACCCAGCACTGTAGTGGAACGCGTTTTATGCGATAATTACAAGCGCTTTCGAACATGGCTAGTACTTGGATGGGTGACATTGCCAGGGAAAACCATCGTACAGCCTGCAGCAGACTAGCATATCACAGCTCGCAGGCATTATACCAATGAGCACGAGGCATAATCTGATATGCCGTCTTTCGGAGGAGACGTAAAACCGAGTTCCCGAGTCCATGGATGTTGGATTCGTTGAAGAACGCTCCCACTGGTTGGAACAGTAGTGGGTTCACCAAAATTTCCGGTTAGGAGTAGAGTGCTCCCGGTGTCGGTGATTAGCCTGAGTCGCAGAAATAGACCGACGTTAAATAACAGATTTAAAAAAAACTGTTAGCCTAATAGATGGATGAGATGCTAGATAATTAGATTTGACATTTGACAGAATTGTATTATTATTTTGAGTTTATAAGTTTCCATCATTTTATTTCTTTCTACGATTTTGTTTTGTAATGTGGTTGTTACGGGGTGGTGTTCGACGTGGATCGGCCTCTCAACTGATGGTGTTGCTGGACACTCGGAGGGTCATCTTACAGGAATAAGACAACTACCTGTAGCACTGGGATACGTCCATGTCTTTTAATTAAATATTATTGTTAACTTATTATATTGACCAAAAGGCATCACAAAATGTATGAGGATATTCAAAAAATATTACAGATAAGGCACCCCTCAATATAGGCTATTCAGAGAAAGGCCTAAGCATAAACACTTATGGTAAAATGAGGAATTCCTGAACAGATTTCATATAAGGCAACTACTAGATATCTTAGAGCAGCATTTAGTGATGTCAACAGATCATATCATTATTTACCGGCACTGTAACAGAATAGTATTAGTCAAAATAGCGCTAGGTTAAAACAGCGGCGGACAAAATAGCGCTGGACAAAACAGCGCAGGACAAAAAAGCGCTGGACAAAATATCGTCGAACAAAATAGCGCTCGACAAAATAGCACTGCGACCAAATAACGCTGATTGAAATATCTTATTAAATTATGGGAAACTATAGTACTTAATTAACTTTTTTTAGTGTAAATGATAATATGATGAAAATGTAATGATTATGAACATTGCAGAGTCCGCCGTTAATAATGATATTCTAGTTTTCTATACTTTTATCTGTGTCAGTTGGTCGGGAAGCGATATGTGTTGAATTATAATAAAACATATTTTTTATTGCCATTTTTATTTCTTTTCTGTTCTTTATTTTCTGATATTGTTATAGACAGTTACACTTTGATCTCTGTCAGCTGGTCGGGAAGCGATGTTGAATTGACTTATGAAAACTATTGTTATGACTATTATTTATGAAAAATATTTTATTCCCAATCATGCTAATTCGGCACTATAGTCTATTTTTACGAATAATATGGTAGTAAAATAATGGTGCTTAGTTATTTTTTTTGCGGCGCTATTTTGTCGAGCGCTATTTTGTTCGACATTGTTTTTGTTTTGCGCTATTTTGTCCAGTGCCATTTTGTCTTGCGCTGTTTTTGTTCTGCGCTATTTTGTCCAGTGCTATTTTGTCCTGCGCTGTTTTTGTCCAGCGCTATTTTGTCCGCCGATGTTTTTGTTCAGCGCTATTTTGACTGACGCTATTCTGCTACAGAGCCTCATTTACCATACTCATTACTTAAAATAATAACGCCTGGGAAATAATAACTTCATCTTCATCAATTGACAGTTGACATTAAGTTGACATGAAGCTGTACAATCATAAGTTTTCGCGAGTAGAGTTAACTGATGCTTTAACTCGAAGATTTAACGGTAACCTATTAAAGCGACTCTAAATAAAATTTTATTTCAGAGAACAAGAATGTTAAGCCGTCGTCACATAGCTCGTTCACTTCAGAACTAAAAAAAGAAGTTGAACCCAAGATAAAATTGCAAGGTAATACTTACAGCACTTTTAAATTTCAAAATGTTTTTTTACGTCTTATTTATAAAAGTTATACACTCCCAAGGGAATTCGGATTTCGGATTCGAATCGGATTCTTAAAGACTTTATAATATAGTTCACAATATCTCTCGCTCGATATTATCTTTTAATTCCAAATTCATTATTGTCTTGAATCTTTTTAGGACCCATAACCCAAAAACACATTGTTTCACTTCCGTTTGCGTAATGGATGCTTTATTTATTCCGATATTGTTATTTTTACTGAGGCTTTTGCTAGTTAGCAGCTTCTTGTCTGGAAGAAAGCTCTACTACTAACTAGTACCTCTCTTCTGCGACAATTTTGTTTTGTTTGCAAATTTGAAAAATTTTTCAAGTCTCGTCTCAGGTCGGTAAAGATCCAAAAGGTCTGTGTCGGTGCAGTGTGGACGAGTGTGCAAGTCAAAACGAGTTATTAACAAAAAATAGTAATGAAAAAAGTTAAACATACCTGTCCAGTGTCCATAACCACTGAGACTGTTAATTAAAGCTTTACATACTTCAGGTATTATTACAGCTATTGATTGTTTTGATACTTTTGAAAGATACATAAGGCTGTGGTAGGAATTACCTGTTGCTAAAAATCTTAAAGGGATTGCTAACCTTTCTGTTACACTTATAGCATTCTAAAGTTAGAATGTCTTTTTGCAACTGCAGGATCAACAGGGCATATCAGATTCTCGAAATCTTTGGTGGAGACTCTCAAAAAACCTCACCAACTGATTTTTGTTTTTATATTTTGTTCTTCTGGTGTGGACATTTTGTTATATATAATACCACGAGAGTGAAAATTTGGCCGTCAAAATTTTTCGATTGTTATGAAAGTTTGTTGCTTGGCAATTTTGCGAATGACATTTTTAACAAAACCACGAGCCGTCAGGCGAGTGGTTTTGGATTAAACGTCATAGGCAAAATTACCTAAAAGCAACAAACTTGAATACAAGAGAAAAATTTTACCTTACAAAATTTTTAATTGAGTGGTATTCGACATGACTATTTCACGAGAAAAAACTAAAAAATCATATGTTTAAACGTTTTATTTATTGCAAACTTCAATTATACAAAGCCAAAAAAATAATAACATCATGAAAAAAAATTACTTATTTATGTAAAAAGTACAATTATTATAATTGTACGTTGTAGCATTATTTTGGGGATTGTTTTGCATCATAACCTGTGATGAATTTAAGTTAGAAACTGAGGATTCCTTTTCTTTATTTTTATTTTGTCGAAGGTTCTCTATAAGTTGGAAATGGTGTTCTTCATTTAATTGTAAATATGGTTTCAAAGAATAGGCAGAAGAATGTCCTGTAAGCTTAATTACTTCTTGTGCACCAACTCCTTCTTTTGCTAATGCAGATATTGCAGAAGCTCTATGTGTATGATTGGTTATTTTTATTTTTTTGTGACTATACCAATTGATTCTGCCGATATTTTCGTCCACTTTGAAATTGTATTAATTCCCAATGGTGAATTTTTGTACCAAATTCCTTCCTCCCAATTTGGATGTACTGTTAAAAATAATCTTGTTGTTGTTAGATAAGGATTGGATTCTCTTTTTTCAATAATTTTTAAAAATAAACGAACGGGACACAAATTGTTGTTAGCATTATTTCTTACCAGCCACTTACTGCCAGATAAAGCTTTTGATCCTCCTTGTGTCGTTTTGGAAAAGATTGGATTATATTCTACCCTGCCAGTAAAATTACCTTTATTATCATATTCTTTTTTGAAGTAATTAATATCACAATTAGCAGCTTCATTTCCACGCCATGCTAATTCGAACGAACATAAATGGAAATTTTTTTTTGTAACCCATCTGGATTATCTTCAGAATAGCTTTCTACCATTTCCATTAATTCTTCTTTGGTACACGCGTTAGAACTTCTTTTTCTGGTTTCAGGTTCAGCCTGAAGCTTTTTATGTTTTGTATCCCTGGCCAATCTAGCAAATTTATAGGTAATATCTTTAAATGGATCAATTTTGATGTTAAATTCTAGAAAATATTTTTCCTGAACCATTTGAGCAGTCGTATTCCAAAGTGTTTTCACACTAGCTTCAGTATAATCAGTTCCATCTCTTTTTTTCATGTTAAAACCATAATCTTCAAGAATTTTTGCTATAACTTGTTCAGAAGTATCCTTTTCTAACGTATAATTACGTGCGTCCAGAAACATTCTAAACTGCTCCCACACAGACTTTTTTGTCTTCATTGTATTTCGCGGTATACTTTGCTTAATTGTACTCTCTATTTCTTTCATTGAATTATTTCCAAATCTTGTATTATTCATGTTAATAATACTTATTTAAATTTTTGAAACAGTTTTAATAATTTTTAGACAGTGAAATAAATAAATAAACAACTTAGTTTCCTTCGAAACCACTAACAAAGAATTTATATTGAATTTTATCACAGAGTGATCGAATTGTATACACATAGATTTGATATATTAAACCTCAAAAAATTGCCGCGACAAGACTAAACATTGCCAGTTCAAAACCTTCAAATTTTGTCAGTTATCAATTTACTCTAGTGTTCGTTGTCACAGATATCAGCACATTTTCTCTGGGTGTAAAATTTAATTCAGAATCTGGTGAAGTGGAACTTTCAAATATATAAATAATAAAAATTTTATATTCAAGTACCATACTTATTGTAATTTTTTATCATCACTTACTGAAATTCTTCCTATTGTAAACTGATATTATAAATATATAATCTATTATTATTGTATTGTTTTTAAACTCACCCTATCCTACATATAGTGCTACATAAAAACATACTAACACATTATTTCGATAACAATATAGAAAATAAGAATCATTCCGTTAAACAATAGCTAATTATTTTTAATAATGGATGGTACCTACTCCCTAAACGGCCTAAACAGAAGCTAAAACTTATATTTATATATTTTTCACAATATTTTTTGAACTGTTAAATTAACTTTAACAATTCATAAATTGAGTTTAACAATTGAAACTTTATCGAAGCAAGTCATAAAAATAATCAATTATTATTTGAGATTTTTTGGTTTCACTTTTTTGCGAGTAGTTAACATTTAATCTACATTTTTTTAACAATTTTCTCAGTGTAACTTGATCCGTTATCTGTCAACGTCAGTTTGAAGGTCACGAAATTTTGCCCCCAAAAGATCAAAGCATTTACGCCGGCTTTCGCTTCTTGTTTGGCTGGTGTATTCTGTGGTTTGTCTCGATTTTGTTTTGTCTTTTGACGATAAATTTTGTCGCCAATTTGTCGTGTTTTAGTTTCAGAAGTGTGTTTTTGTTTTGTCTGCTTGGTCTGGACCCTGGATTACGTTTTCTCCGTTGACTATCAATCTAAACTGTTTGAAATGTATAATGTTTTCAAAGTTGTACTTGCCTATTGTGATACACTTTGCGTTGTCTGAGGTTTTTTAATTGTAGGTCATGTACTTCGTTTCGCTTTTGCTTTATTTTCGGATCCCTTTTTACTGTTTCTTTGTCAGTTCAATAGCTGCCTCTTATTTTTTTATCTCTCATCATGTCTTAGTGTCGTTTAATAATATTGTTTGTTTTTCAGCACCCCTTAGTAAGACTGGTCTGGACAATCTAAAAAAATTTGAAATATCCGAGAAAGCAAAGCTAACCGAAGCACGATTACCATTTGAAGACGCCGTATCAAAAAAAAGTGTTTCAATTGAACCGATTAAATCGAAAAAAGACTTTTTTTCGTATTCCAACGAATTGCCGAGTCAGTTTCCAGTGAAAGCTGCGAAGAAAATACACGTTGAGCCAAAACCGTGTTTGAAAAATAGTTGGCAACCGAAGAAAATTACTAAAAGTAAGTTCAATTTGTTTGGCATTGAAGAATCATGGTAAATTTGTTGTCTATGGATCACTACCTTGAGCTACCAACCATTAAAACATGCAGTGAACAATTTTTTTATAATAAGTGACAACTTATTATAAAAATATAAATATGATTTTTTTATTTGAATTATTGAATTATTGAATTATAGGTAACTCTACACCAACTTTAAAAACTGAATCTGCTACCTACGAACAGAACGTCGATAGGATGTCTAACGACAAAGTTACACCCGCAAGCCTTTTAGACAATTGTCGAGGAATATTTGAAAATTTGCTTCAAAAATGGAAAGGTCCACCAAAAAGAAATATAGGATCCTATTTATCCAGAAAGTCTCATTCAAATTCTACTATTACCACAGAGGATGAAACTGGACAAAGTGAGTGGTTTGATGAATTCGTAGAATATTTTTTTTCTATCATACAGGACTGCTACTTTTAATTTGGAAATAGAAAGCAAAAACTGATCTTTAATATTGAGATACTTCAATAGTAGTTTTCCTAACGAGTGCGGAAAGTAATAGTGACTCTTTCAATACTAATAGTTCGGTAAATGAAGGGACAAAGCTCCTGAAAAGTCCCTGAAGACTTCACTTTGGGCTCAATTTGTAGGTCACGGCAGGTGTTTTTGAACGAGAAAAAACTTAACGCGATTAAGTTAACGGAAGTGGGGAAAATAGCCCCCTAAACCCTGGAAAACGGGTTTCTCGCTGATATCCGGCTCAATATGCAAATTAGGGAATTTTTCTTCGGATAAAAAATGGAGATCGTCTTATTATCTACAAAAATGATTCCAATCATTTTTTTCCGAAAACTCGATGGTTATCGAGATAATGAGACCTAGAAGTCTCCTCATTTCAGCTGCTGCTCTGCCAGTAGGAAGGAATTCTGCTGCCTATGCATTAACTTGTGGGCGGGCGGACGAATTGTTCCATAACTCCGCCAAAAATTGACATTTCCCGTTGATTCAAAGTTCATCGCAATGGGAAGACCCGTAGCTATCATTCCATGTGACTTGCAGTTCGTCTGTACTTGACAACAATATTTTAAAAAGAGGTCAAAGTTTTTTCCACAAGATTTTGAGACTATTTCATTAATTTGTTTATATATTTTTTTTAAAGTAGTTTTATCCTATTTTTTTTGAATAATGGATTCTTAGGAGGTCTTGAATGATCTCAAGAATTTTTTTTCAATATCTTCCCTGAGTTTTGATAAAAAATTGATTTGTTTATTCATTGATTCAAAAAAGAAGTCCGGTTTTTACCGGTGTGATCAATTTCCCTGATTTCTGGAAAATGATTGGATTTTATTAAAAATCAAAAAGTCTATTCGAAAACTAGACACTCTAAGCTTTAAAATGATTCTCATTGAAGAGCAATATAGAGGATGAAACATTTTTAAATCGAGCTTGTTCCACAGATTGTACAGAACTCCGAAAACGGCTGAAAAATGTAAATAAACAAATCAATTTTTGATCAAAACGCAAGAAAAATATTAAAAAAAAACTTCTGAGATCATTCAAGGGTTTCATTATAAAAAAAATTAAGATAAAAAATTATTTTTTTATTGGTGAACCATTTTACCTATTTAAAGCACGCCTCAGCGTGTTTAAATCGAACTTTAAAACACGCGCGTGTATTAAGGTTACCGAGGCAACATCAACAACTCGAGAAACGAAGTCTAAATCTATGGTCTAAATCATGTCTAAATGACAATTTTTTTATTATTGATCTGACAGGAGTAGTTTGCTGCGTCAAAACTTTCATTCGAACAATATTTAACAATGTCAAATTTATAAATTAAAATGGAAAATGCCGTTGGTATTGTTTGAAATATTAATATTCCGATTTTTCAAATCTTGGTAAATGGTATTTAAATTAATACTATTGCATTCACAGAACTCAATAAAAAATAATTTTTGATTGTCTAGTTGTCAAATTTTTTCTGTTGTCAGTTAGGGATAAAAAAATTAATTTCTAATTATTTTTTCTTGACAACGGTAGCCTGAACGCTACCGAAACGTTGAAATAAAGAATTTAAAAATATTGTGGTTTAATTTCCCAAGAAATTAAAAAAAGAATGAACTCAATAAGGTTGAACTTCCATCAAAATACAAATTAGTTTATGCTTTTCTCATTTCCATGACAACGCAAGGTATACATCATATACATCACGAATTCAACCATTTGACATTTAGTTCTTATTTCCATCTATGATTTACATTTCTTGCTGTTGCAGTAGTTATAGATCAGTATTTATAATTTCAAAGTGCACCAATAAAAAAAATAGCGTAAAGTATTCGTGGATAACTGGTCTTTAAAAAACTTGCTCTATTTCGAGCACTCCGGCAAAAATCGCGCGTGTTTTGAGTACCTTAATATCCACTTATACTTTAATATCCTTCCGTAAACTCAATCGCGTCAAGTTTTTTCTTGTTCAAAAACACCTGCCGTGACCTACGGATTGAGCCCAAAGTGAAGTCCTCAGGGACTTTTCAGGAGCTTTTTCCCTTCATTTACTGGACCATAAGTACAAACAATGGCAATTAATTTTATGTGTGATCGTAGAAAAAACCTTGTGTGTATTTCGAGCGGAAAGTCCTCTGGTAGTCTCGACAGATTGTCAAAGTACTACTTTCTGCTCTTGATACACAAATAGCTGTTTTCTAACGAGTGCGGAAAGTGAAAGTGACTCTTTCAACACTGAAATGAGTGCGGAAAAGTGGACATCAATAAACTAACAAGTTGACTTTTCAAAAAAATCATGTTTACTCTCCTAGAATATGTTTATTATTCGGAATGTCCAATACTGTTTCATTCAATTGATTAAACATGTTTAGTTGTAAATGTAAACGTCCTTCAACATATTTAATATTTTTCAGAGAACCATGATGATGCTGATAATAAAATTAAAAAACCTGTAGTTAGTTTGAAATTGAGAGAGAAATATCCTTGGAATCGTATGGATATGAACGAAAAAATCTTGACTCGAAATAATAGAAATGAAACTGAATTTAAAAGAGTATATTCAACAAACACCAGAAAATTTGCATTTCCCAAAAAAGGTCTGACCGATTATTCTGTTTATTGTAATATGGAGAGTTATTGATAATAGTTGTTATTAGACAGTTTTTGTCATATTTTGTTTATAATAGTTTGGTAATAATAATATCATTGAAATATATCTATTATTACGTAGAAATATGAAGTGACAAAATTGATTTATTGCTCGATACTGCTAAAAGTTGTTTGACGGTCAACTTGAATTATTGAATATAAAAATAAATAGTATTTTCAACATTTTAACTCCTTAGAAATATCAGGTCTCAATATTGAAAATTATACTTGCTTGAATTTAAGTAAAAGTTACCAGTGGAGTACTAAGTTCCTTGGTTAACGAGAGTAATTGTAAGCATTACAAGCAAAGCGATGACTTACTTAGTATAAGAAAGTAAGGTTAGGTTAGGGGCCAAAGGCTCTAACTTCTATAAATTCCCTAGAGCTTCCAATGATATATAAAATTCAATATTGGTAAAAATGACCCTCTATCGCTTAGCAGATAAACGTGATTGTTGTGTTTTATTTTTAAGTTGGACTTGGACAAGTTTTTTTTATTATTAGAGCCTAATTTGGTAAATATTGTTGAGATGTACTGTATTTTGTTACTTCATATTTTGGTGTATTCGGGAATTGATAATACTAAATTATAATATAGTTAAATTCCCAGTGAAAAGTGTTTTAAGTTCTAAATAAAAAGAAGAAAATTATTTAATTTGATTTTATCATTATTTGATATGATTTTTTTTGTGAAGGTCTGCTTTTTGCTCTTTTTACCCACTAAAAATCCCTTTTCACTTTGCTGCGCCGCGTCTTGTTTTCTCATTGATTGTTGCCTTCCGCAAATGGAACCGCCTGTTCAGCATACTTCATCTACTCCTGGACCCAGTGAGTACTGCCTATGCTTCTATTTGCCTCCACCCTCTTTCGTCAGCATCTTTGATCTTTATAATCTTCACTTTGTCGCTTACAACTGCCATTTTTTTCACATTTCAACAGTAGAGCAGTAAAATTTTCTTCATTAACCTCTTCTCTTTCGTACGTGAAACGTTCACATATAAACAGCTTATGCCTTGCATCCTCCCTGTCGTGACAATATCTTGAGATACAGTCACTTGTCCCAATCGCACCATGCTTTAAAACTTCCGTGCCCTGCTAGAGCCTGCGTCAGATAATAGCTTAGTACCCCAAGTCTCCTTCTAGTCCATTATTTGATGTTTGTGATGACTACTTTTGTCATTGTGCTTACGAGTTTTTTGCCATTCCTCTTCGGTCTTTAATTCCACCTGCCAAAGCTTGTAAGGCTGCTGTAGATACCGTTCTGTAGGCTCTCGTTATCCTCAGACATCATAATCATCAAGCGTTTAAATTTTATAGATTGTGGCTACATTATTAGGAGGATTACTCCCTTTTCACTCCTTATTGTTACAATTTCTTGTGTGTCCTGGCTTCAGAAGTTATTTTCCTCCATTCTGCTCTATTTCTGTATTTTTCTCTCCACTCTTTGATTCCCATCCTTTTTGTATCCTCTTCTATCTGATTCCTCCAACTTTCTCTGGGTCTTCCCCTTCTTCTCGGCCATAGAGGAGTCCATTCTTCTTATCATTTCTCCAGGGTTTCGTCTCATAATATGTCCTGTCCATCCTATCCTATCCTCAGACATCCCTTTGTAATATGAGATTTCCGAAGTTTCGAAAATTGTTTCTTGTCACAATAATTAAAGACTGCAGAACAAACTTTTTGATGATCTACTGATCTGTAATCCTATGGACTTAATGTATTGTTAAATGTTGTTACCTGAAGCCAAATTTACGATTTGGAACTAATTTTTTATATTATTTTTCAAATTATTTTGGAAAATGGAACCACAATCTTTTGTAACCTATTTTCAAAGTCTAAAACCATTTTCTCGATCACATTGTATGATTTCACTTTTAACATTAGTCAAATATCTTCAAAAATATGTTACAGAACAAAATTGATGCTATGCAATTAGGGGTACGTACTTGCTAAAATTTATTTGACGTAATTTTTGATCGTGCCTTTTTTATAGACTACGAAATAATGACAAAGTTAATTGGTAATGGAGCTTAAGACAATTCACCGAGAATAAGTTGATAACCAACACCTCAATGCCAAGATTAGGTCAGAACTGAATTCATATTATCAGTGTAGGCGAATTAAAAGAAAGTGAGTAAATTTTGGTTTTCGTAATAATTAATTTGTTGTTTTTTATTTGTTTCATTGCGTATGAATTTGTTCGGACTTAATCTAGGCAATATTGTTTTTTGTTGAAAACATCAGAGTTGCTTTTATAAGGTTTATTAAATATTATTGCAATCTGATCAAACGTCATCAAAAACCGCGTTCAAACTAATATGGTTAGTTTTATCTTGCAGATATACCAACCCTATTAAATTTTGAAATGTTATTCAATGTCCTTTGTGGCATATATCCTGAGAAGTAGCTGCTGCTATTATCATTGACATCTATTGATAACACGCTCTATTAAAATTACACTTTCTTTGCAGGAAACTGTAAATAAAGTAGATACTTCTATGATTGTTCAAGATTTCACTTTCTTGCAGACAAGCACGCATTTATAGATTTAAATTATAAATATTTGTGTTTTTATTTTCAGATTACTCTTCGGTTAACACGACTAGTACATCATTGTCAACTGGAAAATCTTTCAAAGACAAATACCCTTGGAGTTTTACCGAAATCCAAGCACAAGAAAATACAAATTGCTGTTATTTAACCAAAACCAGTTATTGTGATATTAATAAAATTAGTTCTGCTGAACCTGAGGTTCCTAAGGTTTGCGACAATATGGCAAATATCACAAACAAAATAAATATTTCATCATCAGTTAACAATAATGAACCAGAACCTCCAAATGTACTTTGCACCACCAGGCAAGAACCTCCAAAGAATGTTTCTAGCAATGATAATAAAGATTGTAAAAAGATACTGGATGGAGCAAATCAGAAAGATTCCGTATCCAAAAATAAGATGTGTGAGAAGAAACCTTCTTCAAGCTGCAAAAAGCCATCAACGGAAGAATGTAATAAAAAACCGGAAACCAAAGTGTGCAAAAAAGAGTCAGATGCGCCAAAAAATAAATGCGGAAAAAAGCCTGAAGAAGCTAAAAAGATGTGTCAGTCCAAATCTGAGCCAGTAAAAAAGGTTACCCTGAACGTTTCTAAGAAAAAAACAAAACCAGCTAAAAAAGTGTGTGGCAAAGTATCTGATTCAGCTAAGGTGCCAAAATCAGAATCGTCCACATGCACGGGTGGAAAAAAATCCGAGGGCTCTGGCAAAATATATAGGTCCAGGTTACAAGAGTGTAAAATGGAACCGTCAGATAAAAATAAAATGAAAAAGGATTGTTCAAAGAGCAAAAATCAAAAAATAAATGGAGCTGCTAAAAAGAAAACATGTGGCATTGCAGTGAGTTTTTTAAAGTTATTACTAGATAGATAGATTTTATGGGGTGGCTTTTGGCCTATTCCACTGCGACCTTTTCAGATCTATTTTGGTCCTCCAAACTCTAGATTACATTCTCCAGCCTGACTCTTTTTAAAAAGTCTATTAGCGTGGAGACTGCACCTTTCATATAGCTCTCTGCCAATGGCTTTTCTTCGCCTAATGCAAAAACCGCACATCTGCCAGGCTATCGCACTGACATAGAATGTGTTCTGCCGTTTCTTCTTCTAGGTGACAAAACCTGCACACATCTTCGTTTGTCAATCCCATCAGCTTTAAATGCCTATTGAGCTTACAATGCCCTGTTAACAGACCCACTACAGCTTTGACAGTTTTCCTATCTTTGGCGAGTGTTCTAATATGAACTGTTTCGCTTGCCTCTGTCCTGGTGAGTTCCTCCACCATTTCAGAGATTTGTTTCCATTCTTGTTTTGGTTTTTGCAACGCCGCAGAAGAGTTCCGGCCCAACGAATGGCATTGATGAGCCTTGTTTGACCATTTCATCCGCTTTTTCGTTGCCCTTATGACCCTCGTGCCCCGGTACCCAGGCTACCGTAACATTGCTACGCTCATCCAGTGTGTTTAGGGCACGCATACACTCCTATACTAGCTTAGAATTGACCTCTACGGAGTTGAGCGCCTTTAGCGCTGCTTGGCTGTTTGTGAAGATGGCAATTGAACGAAATGTTCTCTTCTGCCTTTAAATTTCTTCCACACAGTGGTGAATCGCCGTCATTTCCGCCTGGAAAATTGTGACATTCCTTGATAGGCTTACTGGGGAGGCTATCCCTTTCTTTAGCCCTACTATACCGGCTCCTACGCCGTCCAACGTCTTTGACCCGTCTGTATACCAAAAAACATTCGTATGTATGGGTACACCTTTTTTCCAGTCTTTCCTGCCTGGTGTAGTTACTTTGAACTTATTATCGAAGCTATATCTCGTAGCTATTGCATCGATGGGCTGTCCCATTACATAGTCCGTTTTTAGCTCCTCGATTAGCTTCCTGTTGTTGTCAGTACTATGCATTTGGCTTATGTGTTGCTGACTATGCATTAATCTGTGCATTACAGATCTCGCTTCACCTTGTATGAATATGTGTAGAGGTGGCAGATTCATTAATACTTCCATTGCAGCTGTAGGAGGAGTAAGTTATTAGGTACTATATAGCGATAAAAACAGACAAATTAACAGATTGAAAAAATTGTGAAAATGCTCATTTTTTGTAAAGAGTAATGATGAAAGAGATCCATTTATACTGTGCCATAGATCTAGCTCTGCTTTACTCTATTTAACACGTTGAATTGTGTATTGTTTTACAAGCTTTTTATACAATAAAATTCAACGGTATGTTACCTGGTCATCTCTTGTTGGAAGTTGCTATATCATTTGCAAGATAACTGACAAAACAAAAGTGTCAGAATATTTTTGTGAGGCACCCCTACTCAGACTTTTTGTAATTCGAAATAATCGTCTTTCTGTTTGAGTCTGAATAGTCCTTAACTCTAAACGATTTAAATATTTGTTCTTTTTTACGACTGCTGAATGGTAAAAGTTCAGGTGTATCTTTGACTTTTAGATCGTTTTTTATGACTTTAAAGTCTAAAAAAATCTGATGAGTTGAGTCTCCAATCATTTCTCACACTCATCACCTATACTAACAATAATATCCCAACTTTTTGTTGTGGTACGTTTCTTATTATTTTTATATCATCTTATTATGCAAATGGTTACGAAAAAATTATCCATGTATTATCATTTTTTGTTTAATAGTTTATTAAATAAAACAAAATATATACAACATTATTACCATTTTATCCCTCTAGTCAGTGTTTCAAAACACTGGTATTGAGGAGAGTTTCTTATGAATAACAGCATGCCTTTCGATACATTATATATATATATACATTATTTAATCTATTCAAATTTAAATTTACATAACTTTTTATTTGCTTTACAAACCCTGTATATTTTTTTATATTTTTAATATGTTCTGGTAACCTATCATACTCTCTTGATGCCTGATAAATAGGATTGCATAATCCCTTATTACTTCTTATGTTGCTGTGGAATATATTACCCTTTGCTCGGGTATTATGTGCATGAATATCACTTGCGTATGTAATCTTAATATTTGATTTTTGAGTTTTTTTAATTATCCTATATATAAGTTTACATTGTTCAAATCTCATAATCTTATTCAATTGCCAGACTCCCAAATCGCTATACAAATCCACAGTGTGTGTTAATCGGTCATAATTGAACAGAACTTTCAATATTTTGTTTTGCAATATCTGCATTGTATTGGAATTTGAAATACCACATGTACCCATACAGGAATTAAATATCTAAAATGGGTTAAGAAGAATGCATTATACACATTTAGTTTGCTCCGATATGACAAATAATAGGGAACTTGCCCATTTTTTTTATTTTACCAAAATGTGTGTTTATATATGAAAACACATTATACCAAATATCAGCCTTTAAATCGCAATACTTATTTCACAATAAATAATTAAAGTTGCAATCGCCACCGGGTATATTCAAACGAAGCAGAATGCGCGGCAGCGGCTGTGACGTCACACCGCACCTCGTGCATCGGTAACCATAGAAAGCACCCGGCCGGCACGAGCTTGACAGCCATTTGAAGCATTTCTTATTGATTTTTTATCGAATTCGAATCGTTAGCGTCAGTTTCTCAGTTTTTGAGTGTTGTTTGAATTGTCAGTTCACGATCGCCTGACTCGAAAAGTGCGGTCTGACGTCACAACCAATGGCTGCGCGTTTTAAGAGCAGTTCAAATTATTCAAATTTTAACCCTTTATTTCTCAGGTAATTTAATCGTTATTGTAATTTTTCTTTTTCTACGAAGTTCCTTATGATAATATCTTAAATGATTTTATTTTTTTGGCAAGTTCCCTATTCCTGTTTTTATATAAAGCGCCAATCATTGGTAATATTTTACTAGATATGTTTATGTGTTCTGTCCAACTAAGTTTATTATCAATACTTATTTATCCACATAAACTCATATTTATGTTCTTCGTTTCAGTTACCATGTGATAAAAAGAAGAAGCAACCCAAAACATCAGATTGTTCATCAAAAACACCTAAGAAAGTTGAATGTGGTATAAAATGTGATGAAAGCAAGAAATCAACCTGTCAAGATAATAAGCCTAAAGAAACAATTTGTGAAAAGAGTCAAAGTAAACAAGATACTAAATCTAAAGAATCAGTATGTCAGAATAAACAAGATAATAGACCTAAGGAACCTATTTGTAACTTTTGTCCCATACCTCGCCAAGATAATAAATCTAAGGAGTCCAGTTGTAAATCGGATAAACAAGATAACAAGCTACCCAAAGAAACTACTTGCAAACCGAGTCCGCCTGATTGTCAGAATAAACAAGATAAAAAGTTTAAGGAACCCATTTGTAAGCTTTGTCCCACAGCTCGTCAAGATAATAAAGCTAAGGATTCCACTTGCAAAGCAAGTCAGGATAAACAAGATGATAAGAAGGAACCAATTTGTAAATTGTGTCCGAAAGCAGGAGGTAAACAAGGTAAATAAACATTCGACATTATTGAATGCTTTAAATTAATTAAATGAACTAAAAATTTTTCACAAAACAATCATGGGTACCTGAGGATAATGCCAACAAGATATGCCAACCCCGTTTGACTTTGAAGTGTAATTCAATATCCGTCGGGGTCTATAGCCCAGGAAGTAGTTGTTGCTTCCTAGTTGGACGGTCAGTTTCTTCGGAAAATATTTTTCAAAACTTTATAAAGCGTTAAAATAATTATTATTCTAGTTTCTAGTTCTAAGAAAATATTATTACACTCAATGCGCCAAAATATCGTTTCAGAATCAGAGAAAAAATGTTCCACTTCCCAAAAAGTCGAGCAAAAAGAAGAAAAGAAGCAATCTGTGTGCTCGAAACAGCCATCATCATCGAATTTGCTTTCTCCCAAAACCTCATCACCATATGTGCTTTGTTCGAAAACTTCAGGTAAGATTTACATAAGTACAATAAAAATAGATGTTTATTCGATTTAGGGGCCAACTGCACCGCTGCTACTTAAGCATTTAAGTAGGAAATATGTCTGACTGCACCGCGTCGTAAGTCGTTCTTAACGTAAGTCGAAGTGTAGGTTCTACTTAAGTCCTACTTAAGGTTATGTCTTGGAACTTGGCAAACAAAATTATCAAAGTATGGAGAGGTTAGTTCATAATCTTTTTTCTCTTATTTTCTTAGGAATCAATTACCTGCGTTATCAGGATAGCATCATAAGTTTTTATCCAGGTTTTCTTATCATTGTAATAGTTGTTAATCGATACACACTTCAATACACAAAATCACCAAACTGAGTTATACATACTTTGAAAACAAAAATAATCATACTCAAAAAGTAACAACAAACGCGTTTTATTAACAACATTTCCAAAATAGGCAAAAAAAAAGCGCTATCCCAATAAAAACCGTTCCTGGAACGTGCACTTCACTGGATTCCATATCTAGTAAATTATCATGTCGTTAGAATATCATAAAATGAAATATTTCATTTCACATTTTATCAGAGATGTGATCTACTATGAATGGACCTTAATAAAATTTGACAACTAAGTTTTGTAGTCTTAAACTTCAAAATATTATTGGTTGATTGATTTTTCGTTGTGTCAGATAGGGACCAAAAATTATTTCTTATAGTTAATCTTGACAACGGTAGCTGGAGCGCTGCTACCAAAACGTCGAAATAAAAAATAAAAAACATTATTGTGGTTTGATTCCCAAAAAAATAATATAATAGAAAAAAGAATAAGTAATGCCGCAAGGAACTTACAGAAGATAGTTAGGTCATGACCTTTACAGAATGAAATTAATTGAATCTGGTGTTTTCAGTAGTAATACCCCTAGGGTTTTGATAATACCGAGATAATTTTGTCATAGATAATGCTGAAAGCGTGTTGCTTGATAATAGCCCAATGAATGCCGAGGGCTATTATCTTTGAGTAACACGCTTGAAGGAATCTCTACGACAAAATTTTGAGTATTTATCAAGACCCGAGGAGTATTCGATAAGATAATTTTTTACTTTGTAGATATCAAAAAATTGATTGTCAATCTGACGTTTAATAATTTATTAGTTATAATGAAACAAATATTATTCATTTTTATTCAAAACTACAGTTGTGAAAAGTACAATTGGTAAATTAATTGAATCGTTAGATGCCATATCAAATTATTCGCGACATTTTTAATCCAGTTGTCAGTTTGACGTTTAATTAATTTTTAATAAAAAGTAAACACCAAACTGAAAACACCACATGTAGGGTATTATCGCTGTAATACAGCGGTGATTGGATGAAATTTGACACATGACTTGAAATTAAGTAATTTGATTGGTTACTATATTCAGTAAAAAATTATCAGGAATATAATTCCCAGACAAGATTTTTATAACACCCTATCCGAATATAAATGTTTTAAATAGTTTCGATTACGAGAAGAAACAGCCAGATTTTTACTACCACTATTAAAAGATCGATAGTTTTATCCATGAACACTGGGCATAAATCACTGGGAGGCGCAGCTCTTCATTTACTTGATTGTATTTTATATTGTTCATATTTTTTATATAATTGTCATTCTCATGTATTTAGTGTCACATATGTCACATTTAAATTTTTACCGAAATCAAAATCAACCAAAATCCCTGTCCGCCTGTCCAAATCCTGTCTTTAGTCGACTTAGCTACATAAGACACGGTGCAGTTGAATTACACCAAGTTTCACTTATGAAAGTATTACTTAGAAGAAGAAACGGTGCAGTTGGCCCTTAATATTTTGGAATAATTCCGATAACATTTTTTTATGTTGAAAACAAAGGCTTTAAGTTTTTATTTTCCTATGGTAAATTTACAAAGTCTTTAATAAGTAAATTTTTTTTAGCAACAAAAAAACAGAGCACCGAGGAGAAAACATGTGGAAATAAGCAAGAGAAAAAATGTGAAAACAAGCAAGTGAAAACATCAACATCAAAAAATCTCCTTTGCACCACAGGTGATTAATTAATTTTTTGCTTATTCTACGTTATTTCAAAGCTATCCTCATTTTGTACCTATTCCTGATCAATTTGGTTCATTTTATTAAATTAAAACTACAATAATATTATTGTTTTCAGAAGGCGACAAAAATAAATGTGATAATGCTAAGAAAATTGAAAGTGAACAGAAGCCAAATGAATGCGTAAAGTCAGTAAAAAAATGTTTAGGTGCCAATGAAATCATGTGTGGTGAAAAAAGATCTTGCTTTACTCCTGATCCGTTTGAAAAAGCTACAGATTTAGTTACAAAAGCAACAAAAAAACCAACAGAGTGCAAGAAAAAAGAACAAAACATTTGTGCTAAATCAAATGAACCTTGCGCTGTTACATCAAAAACTAAGTCTAGCTCTAATCTCAATCCCGAAAATAAAGCAACAGATTTAGTATTAAAAGCAACAAGAAAACCAACAGAGTGCAACAAAAAAGAAAAACCAACAGTGTGTAACAAAAAAGAAGAGCAGAGAGAGTGTAGCAAGATAGAAAAACCAACAGACTGTAACAAAAAAGAAAAACCAACA
>CAJUYH010001351.1:9567-49891 GCA_910591685.1 Galerucella tenella | reverse complement strand
TTGAATAAATTATATCAGTGAATTTATGTTGTAAAATTTGAAAAATAACATCTGTAGGTACAAATATTAACTTAAAAGTATTAAGAAAAAACAAAACTTTATTATTCCCGCTAATCATCTAAAACAAAACAAGCACGCATGAACCCACGCTCGTATTCTGTATTCCGTAGCTCGTATTGGTTCGTATATCATCGCAACTGATGGAAGCTAAGTCTCCGGAGAGTGTTGCCATTTGCGCTATTTTTTACGGTATTAGTAATTGGACTAGTAGAAAAAACGGCAACTGTGTTGAGCAGCACGTTTTTCGCGAGAGATGTTTGTGGAATCTAGCCTCAAGGCACCGTTGTTAGATTCTAAAATAAGTAGTGAAAACGGGGAATTAATTGCGAAATTAAAAAATTCTAGATAAGCGGGAAATAAAATGAAGAATAATCAACAACATATTTCTGGTGCTATTTGCTGGATAAATTGTTGAGGACGCTGAGCCTCCTTAGCCTCCTTCGAGGAGCCACCACTGCTGCCAACTTATTCAATTCTAGAAAGAGGTTACCTTTTTGGTGTTTTCAGCTAGCTCTATTCTTCCTAGAGGAAAGTTGCCAACGTCCAGCTTGTTCATTCAGTTCTCAAAGTCCTTTGATTTGCAAAAACCAATAAAACTCGTCATCTAAATATAGACCCAATTACTGCAATTGGCTACAAGGATCGAAAAGTGACCTGATTCAATTAAAACAATGCGGCTTGGCGCTACAGCTGGAGCTCTGCTAACATAGGTACATACCAAAATTTTTGGTTTTCTCGTTTGAAAAACCATAATTTCATCAATCATTGAACAAAATAACATCACTGTAAAATTTGTATTTTGAAGCTGCATAAATTTGATTATACTTCTTAAATAAACCCCAACTTACAGTGTTATGAAAGGTATCTGAAAGCAATAAAACATTATTTTGGTTGAACCTATACACTCCCAACCTTTTTCTAATTAGTCACGGGTATATTCAAAAGCAATATGTTATAATAACCACTATACTTTTTGCTATCTCACTATACAAAAAATAAATTTGGGAAAAAATATTCCATTAATATCAACCCCTAAGACATGCTGGATACAGTGCGATATAAATTTTCCAATTTTTTTAATTTCCTTTAACTTTTTATATCCCTATCAAACTAAATAGGGTTTTTAACTCAATAATCCCCATGCCCTTTTAAGTAGATTGTAATGTTTACATTTATGTCCAATTAAGATGCCACTACAAAAAGTTAACTTAGCGGTTTGTTCTACCCCCTTTTTCTTATATTACACTGTCATATTGAGTTCGATTCAATGGATCACCTGTCTCTCAGAAGGGTAAAAATAACCCTTAACTGGCTTATTACGCCACCTGTCATCTTCTAAAACTACAAGGGTTATTGCTAAAGGGTAACGGTGTACGAATTTCACTTTTTACCTGAGCGATAGGCCTGTAATTGGTGACATTATCTTGACTGCTGTTTCGAGATAATGAAGAAGGGTAGGTATTCGGTTTTGTGCTAAAGTAGAAGACCGTTGTTTTGCCCGTCAACGTTTGAACTTATTTTGGTAATAGTTTAACTTTTCATTGTGTTAATGTTCTGGCCCATCGAGAGAACGGATCGTTTTATGTTGCCGCTAAAAGAATGAATAGTTATTTAAAAATGAGACAAAATACCACACACATTCATTACACTAAGAACGAAGCTGAGAACATGTTAAGTATGCTGCCATTCAGCGGCTGAGCTCTGTTTCAACGAATTACTAATTAACACTGAAACATAACCCAGCTATCTAAAAATATTCTTCCAGTTTCATTGAAAACAACTATTATTTATCACTATTCTAGGCTCCGATAAATCAAACACGATAACATCCCTAACAATTGCGTTTTTACACTTTTAGCTTATTTTAGTGTCCCGCTAATACACACTAGGGATGAGGGCACCTGGAAACGGTCCATTGATAATTACCAGAAAAACACTTAACGTAACCTAACCCAATACTTTGAAAGCGTCAAAAGTTACAAAATGAATATTCTGTTCTCTCTGACAGCGCTAAGCAAACAAAGCGTCCATAGTTGCTGCTGCCTCTGCAGCTCAACTTTTGAGAGTCAGCAAAACGGCAGCATCCCGTCAAAACTCACCACGGCTTTGATAGAATTATTGTTTTTT
The DNA here is from genome assembly GCA_910591685.1 of Galerucella tenella. Lineage (NCBI taxonomy): Eukaryota > Metazoa > Arthropoda > Insecta > Coleoptera > Chrysomelidae > Galerucella > Galerucella tenella. The sequence goes on along the minus strand of CAJUYH010001351.1, from coordinate 47,704 downwards.
CTCAATAAGTCCGCTGTAAACTTTGAATGTTCAATTATGTTGTCTTCTTTGTTTTGGTTCATTAGTCTACCATTTCATGGTACTTACTAATGATATTGACGTTCCTAGTGCTCATGAGTTTATTTTTCCGGATTATATCTCTCACGTATCCTGATATCATCTTAAATTTCATAAGTGAAGTAATAAAAACTAACGAAAAAATTAACCGGTAGAAACACCATCCACATGAATCTCGAAGATATGCCAAAAAGACGGTACCGAGAACATGTGTGGGAAGAAGTGGTCAGTTTAGTGAGGCGTCGGTGGAGTGAAACGACTGCCTCATGCTGATCATGGATAGAATCCCGCACAATCTGGGACTCCTTCCCAGAAGTCTTATTGAACACCCCCCTTCCCCCTCCCAAAAAGGTATATTGATGTTAGTAAGTAATCTTTATTTAGCTCCAAGCTAATTACAAACAACTAATTATATTTATATACAATATACAAAAGAAAATAACTGAAAACTAAAATGTCCCATCTCTAGGGAATAAACTCACATTTTTATTGAATATGTACACATTTTTACTGTTTTTAATATCAGTTGGTAGCGAATTGTAAAGTCGAAGCCCATCAGAGAACAGTGATTTCATGAGAAATGATTTACTTGTAAATTCTACATTATAATGTTGGTTTGTACGTAATAATCGGCCATGGAGTTCAAACCTAGATACTAGTAGATCAGTTAGGTACCGAGGTAATTTTTTATTAATTATCTTGTAAATCAACACCAGGTTAGCTTTTTCAACATTTTGTTGGACTGACAACCAATTCAATTATCTAAACATATTTTCAATAGGAATTGAGTAATATTCTCATACATTTGTTTTGCAATATCTGCAGACGAGTTAGTTGTTCTTTGGAGCATGAAAGTAACAATGATGTGCAGTAATTGAAATGAGGAAGAATTATAGAATTCTATACTAATCTTTTTGACCATTCAGATGACTCTCTTGCAATTCTCCCAAAAATCCAATTCTTTTGCCTAACTTTTTACATAAATAGTCCGCATACATGTCAAAAGTCAACTGAGGGTCAATAATGACACGTAAATATTTCATTGTCTTTACTCTTTCGATCTGAATATTATTTAACACGGTCTTATGATTTTGTGCAATAAATCTAGAGCAATTGTTTTTAGAACCAATAACCATATATTTGGTTTTATCAGCATTTAGTTTCAATTTAGAAGCACATAACCAATCGTACAAAAGCTGCAGCTCATTATTTAATACAGTTATAATTTGGTCATAATCACTGCTAGCAACGGATATAAGTGTATCATCGGCAAATAAATTTACAAAACACTTTTTAAAAACATGACATAGATCATTAACATATATGATGAATAGTAATGGCCCTAACACACTACCTTGCGGTACACCGTATCAACTTTCCACTTTACTAGAGCAAATGTTATTAATCCTCGTTACGTGATGACGATTTGTTAAATAGTTTTCAAGTAGTGTTAATGCCGATGATGTTATGCCATAAATTCTCAATTTATCAGTAAGTTGCTTCCGATTTATAGTTTCAAACGCTCGCTTTAAATCTACAAACACACTTAGCACTACTTTATTTTCATTTATCTCCCCTCTCCACCTCGAACACACAAATTGTATCGAAGTTTCACAAGAATGATGATTCCGAAATCCAGACTGTCCCATGTAAAGTAGAGTAGAGTAGAGTAGGTTAATGAAACCATTATTGTTAAAGTTCTTGCTAGATATCTTTGCCGTTAGATATTTGAATGTCACAATTTGTTCCACAGTTCGGTTATGTATTGAGAATTTTTAATGTACAAAAATTATAAAATATGGTATTATACCAAGAAAGAAATAACGAGAAAACCTCTCCAAAATTCAATGCATTACAGGATCAATGAAAACAAGCTCAACGGCAGCCAAGGAAGTGATTCTCAACCTACTGCATATGTTGGTGGAAAGTGTGACAGAAAGCCTCCTCCTTACTTCTTAAAAATAAGAAAACCTGGGACATTCCACAAGATGGAATGATGAAAAAGTATAGCTCTTGAAAGAAATTGGTTACAGAATTATGCAACAAGAATAAATGGGATCCAACTAGCATTACCTGACTTGGAAAAGAACGCCATTCAATGGTACACAAACGGCTCAAAAAGCATTAGAATGAACTGAAATAGGAGTGTACCTACGGGCCAGGAACCAAACACTCTGAAAGCTTGTAAAACATACCAAGATAACTTTTAGATAAAATTTGCTGTTTCACTTATTTCTAGCGTGTTTTAGCCTCTTGCAGTCGCACAGCCAACATATATAGCAATAGGTACATGAAATAGTCACTGTCAACTTCAACCATTTTATATCAGTTTCATTATTGCTTAAATTGTATATAACTTTATATTTTTTCATTTTTTTAAATTGTTGCTTGAAATGTATGTTCGAGATAATAATTTCTCATCAAAAACTCATTTCGTTTGCCAAGATTCACATATCGTTACAACTACCTTATCCTTTCGCCCCCGCCTCCTGAATGAAAGTTTTCTCTGAAACTCACAATTTATGCAGTTTTCAGTTTTAATAACCGTCTGGGCTAGTAAAAACCACCCTTAACTCAACTGCAAGGGGTAGTCGCCAAGGACGTGCAGAAATATTTTATTCATAGAAAGTTTTCACGAATATTAATAATGAATTAATATTGTTCAGTATTATTCATGTTTTAAAGTCATTTTTCAACAATAAAGGTTTTCCAGGAGTACTACTTCCAATTGCGGTTAAAAATTATACTAAATCACAATGTATGCAACAGTTGAGTGAGAACACTATATTTTCATTAATCGTCAAGCAAAGAGCAAGATGTGTGATAAATTTGATTAGAAAACAAATATCATCTATCCTAATAAATGGTATGTTGTGATGTGGATTATCCGTTGAAGTCTTTGTTTAAGAAGGTTTTTTAATTACAGGGCATCCCTCTACTGGCTTAGCACATTTGTAATAAGGCCAACGATCACCTATGGAACAATAGTCTGGCGGATGAGGACCCTCCTTGGTATTACCAAGGCAATGAACAAGCACGGGTACGGTATCAATAAAAGCTCCTTTTGAACTTTTTATAAGGGCGGAGGCAACGATGGCAATTCTGAAATCAGAAGACTTTTCGTCCCCGTACAACGTTCGAGAAGGACAACACTGGATGAACTCATAGGTCACATGATTTTTGATAGCATGACACTGAGCGAGTGAATATCATCCTCCCCTAGGGAGCCGGTGATTCCCCAGGTAATTCTGGAGAAATCTTCTGGTTCACCGATGGTTTTAAAACAAACCATGGCGCTGGAGCTGGAATAAATGGACCTACAAAGACAATGTTCTTTAGCCTTGGTCTATATACGTCTGTGTTTCAAGCAGAGAAGATTGCCTTTATAGTCAATCAATCAATCAACATCAGAAAAGGATATACTGGACAAAAAATCAAAATATTCACTGACAGCCAGGACCTGCAAAAGCATTAATCCAACAACTAGGACTAGACTGGTAAAATACTGTAAAGAATCCCTTAACATGCTGCAAAGGAGAACAAAGCTGCAGGAAATGAAATAGCGGACCAGTTAGCTAAATGAGGTACAAAGGGAGACTTCATAGGTCTGTGACCGTTTGGTGGAATTACTTAAGAGGGGAAATCGTGGAACTCAAAATGGACACAAGGCACCTCCATACAAAAAGTTTACTGTACAGGCTTGACAAGGAAATCTCAAGTAGGATATAAGAACTGAAGAGCCTTATGACTGGAATCTGAACCCTGAGGAAACATCTGCGCAAAATGGGCAAGGTTAGTGATTCTATGTGCAGAAAATGTGAACTTTATGACGAAACACCTACTCACATACTTTGCTTTGAGAACTTACACGGAATTAGACTGAAGCACTTTGGAAAGGAAAAAATACAACAATCCAAACACCCAGCTAAGAACTTGTTCAAACTGGTACAGTGGACAGCGTAAACATTTTCTGACGGGCTCGGGGAAAAAGCCTGCTTTTCTAATAAATGTTGAAATAGATTTCATATTTCATAAAAATAATCCTTGTCGTCGTCTTTATGATCAAATATAACTATTTTTGTTTTTGGAATATTAAGTAAATATATGATTATATTTCACCCCTTAAACTACACCCTTGTTTTAAGGGGTTGTCGCGTGCGTATACGCCGTTTAACCAGTTTCCGGTGTATTCCATTTTAGAAAATATATTGCCTTTTGTGCCACAAAAAACTCATTTTCCTCGTGGCAAAAAGGAGGATGAGACGTTGCGGCTCGACTAGATGGAATTTTATTAGATCGGGTTTTGAAAATTAATGTGTCGAGAACACAATTCTAATTTTTATTAATTTCTTTATTAATTTTCTCAGATGAATGAGGCTGCAGGAAATTGGATTCTTTAGATTTTTACTGAACTTGACGCAAATATGATGGAAACGATTGGGAAAGTTTTTCGCATCGGTTTTTGATAAGTATTAAGTGATAGGTAGGTACATTACAGGAAATATTGAGTAAATTATATTTTACGGGAAACTAAGTATGTAACAACGAATAGGTACCATTATTTATTAATGTAAGTAAATGTTGAGGATCAAACAATCTTGAGCTGCAGAATCAAATTGGTAAAATATAGCACTACGGTAATCTTAACAGTTCGAATTATCAGGTAAAAGTTTGACATAAACGCTTAATAAGAAACTAATTTACTTCCGCATTTTTGTTATCCGAAAGGGTAAAATACATTTTCATACCACCGCACCACACTCTAAAAGGCGAAAAGCATCTTATAGTATTCCAATCAAAACTATCCACCCCACATAATTCTGAAAGCGTCACTTTTATGAAAAAATTAAAAAACACGTCAAAAATGCATTTGAAAGGACACGTGTTTTTGCTCATATGTAGACGTTATAACTTCAACCCACTCCCCCTATGGTAACCCCACCCAATTTTTTTAATTTCCTATACATTATTGCATTGTTGGACAAAAAATTTGCAGGAGCCACAGCTAGACAGCTTAATGCTACTCATCCTGGAAACGACTGCCACATATAATGGACTATGAGCCCATGGGGAAAAAAGTGTCGCGATTTGAAACAGCAGCAAACCTATTCAACCCATTTATCATGCCACCATCGGTTCCAGCATTATGGCGTTCATTTTCTCTTGTGCAGAAAAGCGCAGTGGAAAACTGAACATTTTTCACCCCCCGAAACCGTGATATGGAACTGTACGCCGTTTGTTACATTTGATAGTAGAATCATAGGAGATCGGTCGAAGCTCTATGCCACTCAAAAATAATCGTAAGGAAAATCTAGGAAAATTATTGAAAACTCTCACTTTTTACCCTCTAAAAAGGTGATTTGAAACTGTATACGGCATTTGTTTCTGTAGATTATACAACCTATATAAGTAAAGAAAGATTTGACAGTAGTGCCGTATAGTAGTGCTATAGTGTTGGAACCGATGGTGGCATGATAAAATATCGTTCTGAATGGGTTTGCTGCTGTTTCAAATTGCGACACTCTTTCCCCATGGGCCATAGTCTATAAGTACGTAACTGAATTAATGCAAACATTTTTTAAAACAGGATCAAGGCCAATAAAAAAACCAAGAGCAACGAGTAGTTAACAACGAGTCTATGGAAGTTGCCGTTTAAGGACAACTTATGTTAGAAGAACAACTATATCTATCACAAATTTCATCCTTACAAAATTAAATTAGTCCAAGTCACACGAATACGATTTCGACCGGCGTCTACCGTTTTGTGGATTGATGAATGAATGACTGCAGGAAACTCCAGCTTTATTGTACAATATCTGCTTTCATGTGCTATGTATTGTATTTACAGGGTGCTTCTAAAATCATGCTACAAAATTCAGGAGGTGATTGCTTGTATTAAATTAAGATGGGTCTTTTCTATAAGAAAACTTCCTCAGTCCACTTCTTTCCGAGATATCACCCTTAAAAGGTGGTGACTGAAAATGAGTTTTTATTTTTTCTCTAGGGTTTTAGTAAAGGTAAAGACTTGAAATTCTGTAATTTTCGTGCACTCGCAAAGGACTAGCCACGGGTAGTTTTTCAATATTCCTGTTACACTATACGGAGGTGAAATTAGCAGCCCTTACCTTATTTCATATCAAAACTTTTTTTGGAGATTATTTTTTATGAAATAAATCCAATCAAATACTTTTTTCAGTTTTATATGTTTTTCCAAAACCAATAGCTATAGCGAAAAAAAAATAAACACCATAATTTATAATTTTTTTAATAAATTAAGTGGAAAACAGTAAAAATGAAAAATGTAATACGATTCATGTTAAATAATGGAAATGCACGGAAATTACAAAATGTCAAGTTTCCAGCTTCACTGAAATTTTAGAAGAAAAATTAAAACTCAATTTCAATTACCACCTTTTAAGGGTAATATCTCGGAAAGGGTTGGACTGAGCAATCCCCTCCTGAATTTTGTCGCATGAATTCAGAAATGCCTTCTATATGAAATTTTAGAATAATAATATATTGTGTAGAAAACAAAATTTCATACTTAATAATGGAAGAATATACTTTCGAAATCATCAAACAAACAGATGCAATAATATAAAATAAAAGTTCATCTAAGTTCCATGCAAGCCAGTTAGTAAAAATATATTGGCAGACGAACTTGGCTATCTACGAACAATGGCTACCTAACTTTCTCAAGACAGTGCCGTGCCACGATAAGCCTGTCGAGTTAGATAATCAGCAGCGTTCTCTGCATATTTTTTGTTGCAGTTTCCCAGGAGATCTTTGATTATTTTAGATCTAATAGATTTTTCCAATTGTCCGAAATTTTTTTTCCGTGCATTTTTTCCAATATTACAATGGTGCTGATTCTGCAAAAGGATTCCGATCTTCAAAAAGATGTTTGGGATCTTTTCATTATTAGTATATCCGCTATTCCATTTCCTTTTATTCCACCGTGTCCTGGTGACCATGCTAATCTTGAATACATTTAGTTTTCCTAGGCATTCTTCAGTGCTTTAATGACATCCATGATATCCGACATAATCAAAATTTTGCTCTTTAAATGTTTCGTTCACATTTAATTGGGCACAATCTTCTATAGCTTGGAAGATGCTGGGGTTTTCCTCAAATTTTATTGGCCCTGGTAATCTGGAATCCTACCTTTTTTTGCATTTCAATGAAAAGTTGTACACTTAGTTAAAAACTACTTCCATAATCACCGTTGGACATGTCTTCATTGCCCCTGTAATAAACATATACAGTCTAGTTTTTGAAATCTGGAGAGGTGCTATGTCGTCGTAAACAGGATTGTCCTGCTGCTTCAAACAAGTGATCCCTAATTGAATGGTCTTACTGGGTATATTCACCTCAGGATCTTTTAGTGACAACACCAAATATTCCGTGCTTTACTGGAGCAATAAGTATAAGCATCTTGAGTATCCATTATTCCACTACCAGGAGTACATTCCCGGAGTTAAGCTACTGGGTAATTGTAGGAAAGGTTGTTTCATCAAACGCTCCCGCGATGTCTATGAATATACCCAGTGGTGGCATTCTGTTCACAATAGCGAGTCTTAAATCGATCTTGTCAATAAACACATTCCGTTCACCAAATTTGGTTGTTTTGGAGCGACAAATAATAGTTTCAATTTCTGATACCCATAAGGTGTCGCCTACGTATTTTCTATCTTTCCTTGTCAAAATATCAACGTAAAATGTAAAATCGCAGGAGACGTCGCTTAAAAGCGATCGCTAGTTTATATGAACAGAATGTCACCCCTGGGTGGATTCTTTATTGTCCAATGATCTTTCAATTTTGCCAACAGTGCTATAAATCATTTTTTTTTAACCGACCAGAAAATATACACATTCTGAACAATTTTTCGTCCAGAAAATAACGTTTTGCCGATCAAGACCGGAAAATGGACGTCAGGAACCGGAAAATTGACGCCAGGGACCGGAAAAAGCTTTTTTCTACTAGCGTGGGGAGAGGTCCACTTTTCGCACTTTTTTTAGTGCGGAAAGAGTCCTTTTTCCGCACTAGTGAGGAAAGTAGATTTTTTAAGTTTTTGGGGAGTATGCTGACATTTGAACATTTAAAATATATATTTGTATGATTGTAGTTTACCAAATGACTGAAACATTGATAAATTTATTATAATTCTGCTATAATTTATAATTAAGAAAAATTGTTTTTAAATAATTTTTCAATGGTTCTGGTATAAGCCTCGTCAAATGAATGTAAAATATTAATAATTAATTTGTTTATTTATATTCAACAATAAATGTTCCTTTATGTTAACTTTTGGGTTAGTTTCCGCATGCTAGTAGAAAAAATAGTGTACCTAACACGTGCGTAAAGTGACTTTTCCGCACACGATTGCTGGCCGAGCTCCGCTAAAGCGTCGGTCGGCCATCTGCAATAGCGCGGAAAAGTATCACTTTCCGCACTAGTTATAGGTCAACTACTATTGCCGATACCTGACGTCCATTTTGTTTCCATTTTTCCTATCGCTCTTTTATAATACAATCTACCTTGATTTCGTTACTATGGTAACGTTTCGATATATTGTCGAGTGATGACAGTTCGTTGATTTTGAATTGAATTTGTCGTTTATGTCAAACTTATTATTTTTTCTGGTTTTAGTTATGTTAATTACTTTGTTATAAAAAGTAAAATAAAAAATTAAATGTAGGTATATCGAAATGTCCGAAACATATTGTACGTCACGCACCCGAAAATAAGTGTTTTTCAGGTCTCACCAAGCTTGTCTCGACTTGAAAAACACTACTTTCCGGTCTTGTAACGTAAATTACTATTCAAATAGACTATATTGTTAATAAAATTTCGATATTTGCATGTTAATAGTTGTTTTTAATAATTTCAATATAATAATATTGTTTGGATATAAAGATATTCGGCTATTTTCCAGCATTACATAAGTATTTTTATAACTTCTGCCATTTTCATATATAAATTATATCGCTACGCTGTACAACTAACTGCTTTATAATAATTGAGATCCGCCTACTACAGTTGGGTATTTAAAACTATTTCTATTGAAAGGTATTGAATTACAGAATTTGCGGAAATCTTTCCATGTTTTCTCAATGCATTCTTCAAAGGCGCGTGTTAGAAGGTCTAATCTTTTGTTGAAAGCTAAAGTTACACCAAGAAGCATCGGATTTCGGCAAATTGGGTTCATGAAAGAAATTAAGAGTTTGGGTTTATTTTTTCTTATCTTATTCTTTAGTATTTTAAAGCGAAAATTTTATTCAGGGAACTCATATAATATAAACATCTGACGATTAAAATACGTATTTTTGAATGATTTTTTTTTATTAATTGCTTTAGAAACATTCTACTATAACATATACATTTCTAAATTGGTGATCGACTATAAATTTATTATTATTTGTTTACTCACATTTTAAGACGCATTACATTCAATTCGCCATGCAAGTTTTAGGTCAGAAAAATTCACTCGTACGAGGTTTGCCTTTTAGAAATTGCATATAACAATAGTTGGCGCCTTTTAACAAATATGGAATGGCAAAATTAACTGTCATGTTTAGTAAGCGTAAACTGAATTTAAAAAGTTAAAAATAGAGGTAATAGTTATTTATGTACCAAGGGTATAAATAGATGTTTATGCCCTGAGAGCGACGTCTTACGTACCCGAAGGCCTCTGGCACGAGGGTTTGTAAGTCGCCCGAGGGTATACACATCTGTTTATGCCCGCGGTACATATAATCTTTTATGTCATACTAGTTCGTTATTGCAACATTAGATAGTTGGTAACTAAGCAATAAAAACACAATAATGAACTAGTATGACATAAAATATAAAAAGCATTAAAATACCCAAGCAGTATTTGTTTATTTTGAACGAAAAAGCCATAGTGGGGCACTCTTTTCCCGCTTAATGCTGATATACTATTTATATTCATTATTATTAATATTAATGTATTTACTTAAACGTAGAAGCTTATAAGGTTAGGTAGATGAAAACTTTTGGAACTTTAGTTCTTTACGTCAGGTTATGTTTGAGCGACCGGGGGTCGCGACGCAAAAGATCTGACCGTTACGTTACGTTATGTTCCGTTGATTCGTTATGTTCCTTGCTTGCGTGCGTGTGCTCTCTCCTGAGTCTCCCTCTCGTTTACAAAGCAGCGATTCATATGCTTCGGCCGGGAATCGAACCCGGGCCGCCCGCGTGGAAGGCGAGCATTCTACCACTGAACCACCGATGCTATATTAAAATTCTATGCAAAGCTGGTATTCGCAGTGCTAGTGATCTACTTGAATTTGTTCGGATAAATTTTTACTATTATTTCCATAATTTTTTTTGTTTATTTACAGCATCGGTTGTCAGGACGGTAGGTTGTGTTTACTGGTTTCTAAGTCGGTAAGTGATTCTAATTACTTACCGTTCAGACGTCGAAAAGTAATAAATAGCATATATATAAAAACAATTTCACCAAAATGCAAAATATATTTTAAACTGATCGAGAAGTATAAATGTCACTTTTGACATTTCGTTCATTTCAAAGAAATTTACATTGTTTCATTCGGAATTTATTTCAATACGATCGCGCAAAAAATGGTATAAGCATCTCTAACGTTAAGGGTAATTACAACGTTTGCATGTAGATTCCTCTCGTAAAATTGGACAAAATGATATGAGGATTAAGGGGTCTAGCACATTCACTTTTCGAAATACAGGGTGTTGAAATTTTGAAAACTTGAATGTCTTAATTCGGTAACTTTAAAATGGATGGATAAATTGATTTGGCGTGTAGCAGGTTGTTTTTAAATGTAAAAGGGTATATTTTGATAGAAATAGTAGTTCGTGCAACTAGTGTGGATATGATGGCCATATCGCACAAGGACGAAGCTTGAGCACGACGCCGTAGGCGGAGTGCTCAATCGTTCAAGTGCGATATGGACAATTCACACGAGTCGAACAGCATAATTTTTCTAGAAAACGAAAATTTCTATAAACTGTAATATAACTTCAAATTGAAAATTTAACAATTCAATTTTATGTTTCCACTAATTTTTTTGTGGTAAGCGTACAGTTCTTGAATGTCCAATTTGTATAATGCTACGGTTTCCCTTTGTAAATATACGATGCTGTTATAAGTAGATGTTGCCAGTCGGACTCCCTCATGAAGGGTACCGTACCATTATCTATAATAATGAATATTCTGCTAAATATTTCAAACGTCTACCTGTTGTCGTTATTAATATCAAGCTGAATAATTATTTAAAAATAAAATTAACAATAAAAAAAAACTTCTCCACGGGGAATCGAACCCGGGTCTACCGCGTGAGAGTCTGGTTTGCTTACTACTCAACCACCGAGGAATATGCAAATTGTTTATCTATAACGTCAGATGTATTACATAATTTTCGCTTAAAAGGAACTAAAGTTCCTACCCTGTGTCCCGCGACACGTTCTCCTTTTTTATATATTTTCATATTAGATAATACTGCTTCTTGTGTCTTACCATTGTCTTATCCACACTCTTCACATAAATGTCACTTATTTCAAAAAAAACAACTGAGACAATAATACAAGATTTTATTTGCTAATAAACTCCTGTGATTCAAGCATTGCAAGGCACAGACCAACAAAAAAAAAGAGTGCCAGATTGACATTTCTCTTTTTCTTACAGAAAAGAAAAAAACTACAGCCACAAGCTTGTCGCGAGATTTACCTGTGTACTATATTTTAATTTAAAGTCTATTTTCCTATTTTTAGGGTAATTAAGCTTGATTTTAAAACGTTTTTTTTTGTCATTAATGCGTCGTTGTTACATAGTCGTTTGCCTGTTAATGTAGTACAGCCTAATTCTTCAATAATTAGACCTTCTAACAATTTGACCCTCCCCATATTTTGGATTTAATGTGACGTTGTTTTTTGTCTTTTCCTTAGCAAGCCCTTTTGTTTGAAACCTATACTGTGATATTGCAGAAAAAATAATAAATAACAGCGAGGTAAAAGAAAAAAAGGAGGTAAGTTAAGCTTGGTAGTGATTTAACCAACATTCGACGGAAGTCGCCATATTGAGAAGCAACATTAGTGACATTAGCTCTGACATTAGTTATCAATTCTTGTGTCAATGAAGATAACCTTAATATACTGAAATGTGTCAAATTGAAAAACCACGTTAAAAAAATAATGATTTTCAGTATTAGAATAGTTTTTATGTATTAAGAGCGAAAAGTGATATAGTTTGTTCAGCCATCCTTTACCGTTACGTCATACATTGTCCAGCTTGCTCTCTCATTCATGAAATGGATGAGACGGAATTATGACGTCATTAACGTATTTCTTATCTAAGGTCGACATAAATTTCATCTGTTACTTTTGACAATTCAGTTGTCATATTTTGAAAACTATTCTTAACATAATGCCATTGATTATAATTTTGAGGTTAAGTGTAAAATAACATTCAACAAATATAAGACATACGTAAAACAGCAGAATACGTCACCAATTATGACATAACGGCAAAGGATGGTTGAACAAACTATACATTATTGCTTGAGAGTAATGGTTACCGCGCGACTCGAAGCGGAGCGCGGTAATTACTCGAAAGCAATAATGTCAAGTTTTTGCTCGTAATACATACAACATTTTTTCTGCAATCACTCAATTGTAACTATTAAAAACAAATATAAAGTAGAGTTCAAACTTTTAAAATCTGTCAGTCTATATATGTCAATTCAAATTTGTTTCAAACTTTTATATCTGTCACTGTCAATACAATTGTGTTTGTAGTATCGGTTGTTATGGGCAACGAGCGTTTTGCCATTTTTTACGCTCGGCGAGCGAAAAGTAACTCTCCTCAAGAAACGTCAACTTTTCGTTGTCAATGGCAAGCGAAAAAACCTACTTTTCAATATGATTGTAGTAAAAGGTTATTTATGAATATTATGAGTGTACCAAAATCTGGTTTCAATTCTCTAACAATAGGCCAGACGATAGGGGTAACTACAAGTAATTAGCAATACGGCTGATTTTTTTTTCATAAGTACTTGTACCTTAAAGTATGTAGATTAATATAAAAAAAAGTTTACCAGTCTATCGATTTCCCAAATTAGAAAAAAAAAATCAGAAAACTTTTTTTTTGAAATTTTTCAATATTTTGCGCTGGGAGGAAGGTAGAGAAAAAAAACCACCGCATAGGAGAAGTGTTTTGCAACAAAAAAGGTTTTCTGCGTTTCTTTCGTCCGAGCAATGGTTTGTCCGGAAAAAATTCGGTAAACTAAGTATGTGTTTCGCATCCGCGCGACTCCATTTTCTGAAGCGCGGCGGAGTACATTATAAACTATTGTACAGTTATAATGTAGATATAAATAGTTGTAATACGGCGTTCTGAAGAGGAAAGTGTCGGCTTCAAGATGGCATTTTTTTGGTTATAGCACATAGGTAATCATTTTTGGTAAATTACTCATATATAATATAAATATTATATTCTAATAAAAAACCAAGTATCTCAATAAAATATATTATATATTAAGGTGGCATTGAAACAATTTTTCGAAGGATGGAAACTGTTATTTAGGAAGTCTGTTCCATAGATAAAATTTACGGATAATTAATTATTCCTAATTACGATATACGGCACTTTTCATTATTTTGTAAATTTTAGGAATCTTAAATTTACAAGAAAATATATAAATTAAATAGGTACTGTAACTTTGATAAAACTGGAGAAATTTTAATGGGGTTTGCGTAGAAATGTTGGGGAAACTTCTAAGATCAAGAATATATAATTACAAAATCAATTAAATTATGTACATTTTTGGATTCAATGATTTTTTGGATTACCTGCGAAAATAGCAATTTTTATAGATTCGGGTAGGAATCTTCTCTATTTTTCCAAAATAAAATTTGATACTCATGTAATATAACGATTAATATTCAACGAACAAAATGTATATAGTGAAAATGTTTAAAAAGATGATTAATATATAATTTTAAGATATAATTTTTTTCATACCTTTTTCCAATACAAATATGCTATGCTATAGAACAACCAAGTGGTAAGTATCTGTCAATACAATACCTTGCCAATCTAGACCTTCTTTTTCTATGTAACAGCCTTTAATCATTCGTCAAATATAAAGAGACTCGCATTATGTTCTTTATTATTTAAAAATTCTTTTTATCCTAATTTGCAGACACATATTCATTTAGAGCGCATGGCGATGTAAAACGGGACAGAAAAAGTAGAAAACCACAAGCTGTAGGCAACAACAAATCGCTTCTGGTCGCCCCCGAGGTGATAATATCAGAATTCGCAAAGAAACGACGTCGATGAGTAACAGTCGAATGGCTGATAGGGCGGATAAGGACCAAAAGACCATCATAAGACGTGAGCTCGTATGGAGACCAAAAGCGACCCCAAAGGACAACGGCTACCGCTACGGCGTGTTTCGTGGACAGTCGATGGACACTCCCTACATACGTCGTTTTAGGGTGCATAATGTACAATAAAATTATCCTTGCAATCGTCAGTGGTGGAGAGTTTCAAGGTATCGATATTTACCGTTAACAATAAAATATATACAGGTTTACTTTTTTCGCTTAAAAAAGATTATTTTATCATACATTTTTACAGCTCTGTAGTCTAATCAAATACTTATATAATTGTTTAATGAATATAAAGGATAGACATTTCAATTTGTCCCAGTATTGGAATCTCGGAAGCGACAAGATGTACAATGCCGGTGTAATGGGATCAAATTTGACTATTTCATGAAGCATTAATATCGCACTGACAAATTTAGAATATCATGGGCAAAATTCAAAGCAGTAACCAAAAACCTGAATTATTTTCAAATCCATTGTATTCATTTTTTAAGAAAACGTTATTACAATGACTGTATGGCTCTTCATTTTCACACGGCTTCTATCGGCTTAATTTTTTTATAATAAACGGGCTACATTCTCAATTTTTGATTGGTATTTAGTTGTTGTAGTTCCCTAACAACGAACCAACCTTTATTTATTCAAATTAACATCGTGTTGTCCAAGTTTGGGCCATCAACAAAGTTCATAAAAAGTTTTTTTTTATTTATTTGACAGCTGGTACCATAATGATGGTTCAGATGACGAATCAAATTGTAAATCTCCCAATTAATTGAAGTTTAAGTTTAAGCGGTTTTTACTATGAGGAAACAAAGGAACACTTATTGTAAGCAGTTGCCCATTTTTGTTTGGTCGACAACTTAATTTGGTATTCATATTTTTTAAGGAGCGGGTAAACATACAACACGGCTCCATCCACCACGTCAAATTTAGTAGTTGAGGTGCGCATGCGTCCAAGCAGCCTTTAACCTTCTATTAGATGTGACTGAATATGAGCTGATTAGCACAGTTGGTAGGGTAATGAGCTTACAACTCAGAGGTCGTAGGTTCGAAACCTGGTTAGGTGCTGGGTTTTTTTGTTTTTGTTTTTAGTTTTTATTTCTTATTTTCTGATATTTCTATACATGTTTACACTTTGATCAACCGGGTTTGTGCCTGGGTTTTCTTGTTTTTTTTTTAGTTTTATATTTCTGATATTTACATATTTATTTCAATATTGTTATGTTACTACTAAATTTGGTAAAGTCTTGAGTCATGCGCAGTTGATGGAGCCGTGTTGTATGTTTACCCGCTCCTTTTTTTTATCGGTGATCCTTATCTTCAGCGCTTCATTCGTCTTACTGTCATTTATCCCATCCCTACACATTTAGTTATTTTTGAATAGAAAATAACAAAATATTCACTATTGACCGAGCACCAAGATAATAAGATGCGAGGCCTATAAATGTCTTCACCATCATGGTGTATATACAATTTTTTCCACTACACGAGAAGCGTTTACCCCGTCGTCTGACTGAAAAGTACAATGTCAGTTTTCGATATATTATGAACGTACTCGCTATGTCATCAGTCATTTTTGGTTGAGAGCGAATTTTAAACTAATGACATTTTTATTTAAATAATTTCACCCTGATAGGTAATTTAAAGCAGCAAATATGTTAAAGACAATCTACTGGGTATACAAAATTATGTTGCACAAGTTTTTGTTGAGCTACTAACCCTGATTTCTCAAAATATTTGAATTTGTCCATTATTGGCCTAATAGAGAAACTCAACTTCTCAGTTGGCTAGAAGAAGCAATAATTCACAGCTAGTAGTGGAAAAAAGCCATTTTGCTCGTTCTAACCACTCTCTAAGAAGTTCCATAAGATGAGTTTCTGTGTTAATTTCAATTCCACATCCTATTTTTAAAAGTTCTCAGATTTCTGTGTTTCTAAGTAAAGCAAGCAAAAGACCGGACTGCATTTTATTAAGTTATATATAACTGCTATTCATTTAAATTCACTCATCTTTTTAATTTATCTCACAGTGTACATAAAGTGTGATATTGTTTACTATAATAATTGATGGTGAGATTGGCTTTTTTCCGGTATCCACTTATTTAGATTGTGATAAACTCCAACACCAAAGAGTTGTATTTCTACGGCACTGCTTAATGCAGTTATCTCCAACTTGGAAATGGCCAAGCGGTAGTTTTCCCGTGTGGAATATTCGCCAAACCGCGAAAAAAGCCATAAATTTATCTTGGTAGACAGTGTCACGCGCAAAAAACATTAAACGTAAAAAAAACAAGTTCTCCATTTTGGTGTCCAAATATACAAGTATGGCCACCCTCCACTTAATCTTCCCGATTACTTTTATCTGCAATAACGTTGATCTTTCTTATCTGGAATGGAAAATTACTTTCGGAAAGAAATATAGCCGTCAACAGTGTAGTTTTTTCGATTATCGGGAAAAAAATAATGGAATCTGTTTATCATTTTCCAGCCTTGGTGAAAGATAATTATTGGGTGCTAATACTTTACATTTAGTCTAAAAATATTTCATAATATAGTTAGTTATTTAGGTCACAACTACCTCACCAATTTAAGATTTAGGGAAGTCCTAAATATGTTAAAATCACTTTTCTACCTTTTAAAATGTATCCAATACCTTGTAATTACAGAACTTGTTAAATAATTAAATGGGAATGGGCTATACACCCAGGGGTATGCACATGATCTGACTGGTGAAATACCTTAATGTTATATAGAAGCTGTTGCAACAAGCTCTGTTAACTGTGGGTATATGGTGTAGGAGGGGAATCCTATGAGCAAACTTTGCAAAAATTGCGCTCATTTCCTTCATTAGAAAAAGGAGGCTTAGGAGACCAAAATTACCAAGCTTCTTCAACATGCGGCTGTGTCTAAGCCAGAAGGTCGAATATCTGGGTATAATTCTGGATGCAAAACTAACCTGGACTTCACACTTCACACTATTATAATAGCGTAAGTGGCTCCCGAGCAATGCAGCAATGCAGACACATTAGCAATGCAAAGGTCCGAAACTTCCTTCACTGTTCCTGAACCATTATTTGGAATATAAAAAACTGCTACACGTGGTGGTACATAATGGAGGATTCAAGCCGCGTTTCAAAACTGGAACCATGCACACAACAAACTCCTGGTAAAAATTCCTTGAAATCGCTGACTAAAGGAGTTCTCGAAGCCTCTGACTGGAGAAATACCCAATTCTTTCCAATAAACTTCAAGTTTTTCAATTATCGAGATAAAATGATGCAAAATTTAAATGTGTATTAACGTTGGTATTCCATAATTCTGTATAACTTAAGAATGTCTCTGTTCTAAAGAATGAAATGACGCAAACTCTATATCTTTATTTTGTGAAAAGTTTTACTTGGATCACAAGTGAAATTATAAGGATAAAGCTAAATACCTATCTAAAATTAAATTACTAAATGACTAAATGCCCCTTTGAAAAAAAGAGTCAGTGCCTCTATGTTTTTTATAGTTTTCTTTACATAAATCAAGGTTACTTAATCTTGCAGTAATATTCTCTTTATGGTCTGAAAAAAGTGCAAAATATTTTTTCTCATTTTAAAACTGATCTGTAAATTCTAGTGTACTACCATGTCATAACTGCTCACAAATGTACCACGCAGGTAAATTGCGTAACTATAAAAGTAAAAAAGGTGAGTAACACAATAAAAAGATAATAAAAAAGAACAACTTAATTTGTAAAATTTCAGCACTTCATGTAATCCCTGGTATTATCACTGAGTTGCTGCCTATAGAACAAGAAATCTGTCGATCGATGTCCCTTGCACGTACGGCACTAAAAAAGAATTAGGTGACAGATTACGATTAGCCACCGATTATACTAGCAAGAATAGGTAGAGAACACTATCTCAAAACGATCACGCAAAATTCGAACGTGAACACACAGAGAGCAATTGTCATCTGAAATACATAGAGAAACCATTACCATTAAAAAAAAGCTGTTATACGGTGAGGACGTTTAGGCTGGAATAAATTCAATATTTTTTTGTCTAGGACTATTATAATAATAAACGTTTGTACAGGTAAATTTTTATTTTAAATAACTCATCGTTCTCTATTATTGGATGTACGAATGATGTTACCACTTTCGTGTACATGACATCATTTTTATTTTTTTAAATAGATTCGAACAACATATTTTTCTCTACATTTTTGAATTCCACGACAATAGACGATTACAAAAATATATGATACTTAAAGCTCAAAGCATTGGTTTGTGAATTATAGACAAATGTATTATACATTTTTAATTATAAAATTTTATTGAAATGACTTGGTCTTTCATACGTAGTCTTGCACCTCCGGTGGAACAAAGACTTGAGGGCATAGTATACTATATTTCAGAAAACGCAATTGAAAAATTTAAAATAAGCTGAGCTCATAATGACATCTACTAAAAGCAATAAAAGTATGATAATATTCAGATAAGAGGCATATTCAGGTGATACTACATCAAAAATATTCATGGTCATTGTTCTTCCATGAAGTTGTAGCAGCTGCCACAAATTTATCAAGCAAACATGTTATTATTGGAAGAATAAAACTATTTTTTCAATAAAAAAAACAAAATTTATTATACTTAGAAAATGTTGCACTGTCCAAATAGTTGCTGGTTACATTTGCGTCAATGTTCACGCAGAGAATAATAACATGACACAATGGTCAATACATAACTCGGGGTAGCGACATTGTTAGCGTTGACGTATTTAACTAAAAAACAAAAAAAGTGCAATTACATCGTTGTTCTTCCTTAGCTGCAATATATAGTCCTGGTCTTTCGCAGCTAGATCTTGGTCCTGGTCTCTCGAGACTTGTATTTTTTGCTACTGCCACTGCTACTGCTATTTGTATACAAAAAACATATTGTTGTTTTGAGAAATTTAATATTTTACAACATTCCTCAGCGCCTATTTGTAGATAATAATGAAAGACCTAGTACGAATGAAGGATGAAGATGAAGATTCTTAGTGTAGCTTATAAATTTATGGACTACTCAATTAGTGAATACAGTAATTATCTATTAAAGTTTGTGATTTATACGCGTAAATAGTTATCCATTTATTGCGAATTAAGCTATTTATATTTTTTATTCAAAAATTTTTTAATATAAGTTTCCAAAGTATTAATTTCCCTGGTTTTGAGTACTAACTTAATGTACATCATGTAAACAGTACCTAGTTGTATGCATCAGTAATGTAGTACACGGGTATAATCATAGGGGAGGGTTTTGAGGGTCAAAGCAGAATTTAAAGTGCGGAAAGCAGCTATGACTCTCACCTCCCATACTCCAAGATCAGCTTTGGAATGATTAGATAAGTGTGGCCAAAAACTCTTTACACACATTGTTGCAAATATTGGCTACCATATCTGTTTCGACTGCTACCCCAGAAAGGATCTTTCCAAGCCTAAGAAGATTTAAAAACTACTCGTGTTACACAGCGTGTGAAAACATACATAATTTCATTATGGTACTAAGTACCATAATGAAATTCTATAAGGAAAACATGTAATGGTTTGATCAAAAAAGTTTATTCAAAATGCATAACTATGTACAAAACTATTTATTATAAATGGTAAAAGAACAATTACTACAATTTGTAATATTAATTCCAATGGATTCTACAGTTTTTACATCAGTACTTGATGATTGTTGGCAAACTTGTAATCCTGTTTGGTTGTTGGCACCAAAAATTGCCATCAGATAAAATTTTGTATGTAATACGAATCATAAACAATCATTATGGCACACGCCGTGTTATCGGACTCGGCTACGCCTCGCCCGATAACATTCACGACTTGTACCATAATGATCGTCTTTATGATCCTTATTACATAAATAACTATTATGTTGCGTTTGAAAGTACAGTCAACTTTTGTTTTGTTGGTAACAAAAAAATTACCAGCATGCGATTTGGGACAAGAGCTTATAATATCTTGCCAAATTATTCTCTATTGCGCATGCTTTTGATCAAGAATATTTCATGTTGCAAGAAGAATTGCGAACTGTAAAGGCCGCTTGACATGGTGCAATACAACCTGCAAGGGATTGCATGCAATTCCTTGCAAGGTCAAAATATTGCATGATGAATCTTTCACGCTGTTTGACATTATACAAGTCTCTTGCAATTGCGTCATGGTTGCCATCAACCAAAACGAATCCTTTTCTCTTCTGTTTTGCCAACCCTCCAAAAATAAATAATTTGTCTAACCTCAAATTTTATTAATTTTTTGTGTGATCTGTTTAATAATGAAAATAGCAAAACAAAGCAAAGTGGTGAAGAAAAAGGTTATCGGTGGATCACTGGCAATAGTTATAGCTTCTGCTGCCCTGCTTCTGGAGCCTAATGAACAGGAAAGAGCACCGAGGCGATGGTGGACCAGGCCCTGGCTGGATGGAAGTAGAGGAAATATAAGTTTGGCTCTAGAATTAGATGAAAAAGCATATAAAAACTTTTTGAGAATGGATGAAGGAACATTTGGAAAACTCCTTATAAAAATAAAACATAAAATAACAAAAAAATCCTTGGTGAGAGATGTAATATCGGCGGAACAGAAACTCATTGTAACACTAAGATACCTAGCTACAGGGGAAAGTTTTCGAAGCTTGCAATTTAATTATAGAATTTCAGAGAGAGCTATATCTCGCTTTATTCCTGTTGTGTGTGAGGCAATATATTATGAAGAACTGAAGGAAGATTATCTGAAGGTATGGTATATTAATATAATTATATACTGCCAGTCATTTATTTTTTATTCATTATTATAATTTCCAGAGACTTTGAAACAATTTGGAATGCACCGAATGTCATTGGATCTCTAGATGGAAAACATGTAGTATTAAAAGCACCTACAGATCATGGTTCGGCATATTACAACTAAAAAAAACAACATAGCATTGTTCTGCTGGCTCTTGTTGAGGCAAATTTAACTTAATTCATGTTAATGTTGGAATGAATGGGAGACTGTCAGATGGCCGTGTGTATTGGAAAAGTGATCTTTCTGAAAGTATTGAGATGAATTCTTTAAATATCCCAGAAAACAAATCACTACCTGGAAGATCTACACCTGTACCTCATGTCATAGTAGCTGATGCCGCTTTTGCTTTGTCAAACCACATTCTTAAGCCTTACCCTTTCAGGAATATGACAAAAGAGCAGAGAATATCTAATTACCGATTGAGTAGGGCTAGGAGAGTAGTTGAGAATGCTTTTGGAATACTTGCAAACCGCTTCAGAGTTTTAATAAACTCAATACCTTTGAATCCCGAGAATGTCAGGATAATAACTCTAGCTTGTTGTACTCTACACAATTTTTTAAATCAAGAGACCGGCCATGCATCTTTCTCGAAACACCCTGAAGAGATAGATCTCCAGTACAAATTTATCTATGGACTCAGTCGTCAAAATTATGGGAGACCTAAGAACGAAGCACTGAATATCAGGGAAGAATTTAAAGATTATTTCAATGGCTGTGGTCAAGTACCTTGGCAGGACAATATTGTTTGAATTTTAGCTTTAGAACAGAAACTTGTTTTTAAATTTTCCTTTTTATATTGTAGATAGTAGGTATTTTTAAGATTTATGTTCAAAATATAATTCTCTGTCGCCAATTTTAGTTTTAGGATAGTAGGAGCTCGATTTTAACACATGTATTGGTTTTTCTGTTTTTTTTGTATATTGGGTAGAAGTTCAGTATCACTCGCTAACGCTGTTTACTGTTGTATTTATTTGTTGTTAATAAATCTCCTTACTTGAATTAGATTAAAAGATAAAAATTTATTACCAGCATCAATCTTTACAATGTATGAAGCATTGCATAAAACTTTACTTTTAGAATACCTTAGCTTTTGTGCATTTAATTTCAAAGAATGTGTATTATGCAATAAAAAAATTTATCTAGGAAATAAAATTTAATCAAAAATTTAAACTACAAACAAACAACTTTACTTATGTATTTTTTCTCTTTGCAGTTTTTTTGCTGCGTATAACATATTAATAAACTTGTTTTTCAACTCGTCTATTATCTCTTCATCTTCCAAAACCTCCATTTCTTCAGCGATAAATCTGAAAATAAATTATTTTTAGCAAAATAATCTCTTGGAAGTTTCCATATCTAAGCCACTGACAATTTTAATTAGTTAGAACTACCCACTATCTCTTTATTTTTTGTGAGGTCAGCCAATTGGACTAACCAGTCAGTGACAAAACCAGATTAAAAAATAGTAGGTAAGAAGAGCAGGGAGACCCTCTATTTCGTTAGTTATCTTAGAAACTCACTTTGCAAACAGGTGATGCTTTTTTGATTGAGGCTGGACTTCTTCCTCAATTTTGTTAATATTTTGCAGTGTTGTCACAACAGAGGTCAACAGACTGCTTACTTGTTGCTTCATTTCGTTTGAATCACCAACTTTAGCACCCCTCTTTCTTTTCAATGTTTTTGACCCCTGCTAAGATGGGGTATTTGAGCCCTCTCGAGATGGGGTTCTAGTTTCTTCTCGGGATGGGCCTCTACTGGAACCCTCTAGTGATGGGGTTCCCCATTCATCTTCATCCCAACTTGGGAGAATTTCTGCGTCACTCAGCTGAGTGACATCCCTATCAAAAATTACTTCAAGAGTCAGGAAACTGCGATAATAAGAAAAAACATTTTTTTAGCTATGTCGATTTTTAGAATACCAAGCCAAGCTACAGAGCTTTTTTCAAGTGAAAAGTGTTAGAAGAAGACCAGCTGTACCATTGTTTGGAGAAATTTTCATATGAAACCATTCTCTAAACTAAGCAATGAAACAGCTGGGTTTCTTCTAACTTGGCTTTTATAATTATTAAGCTGTTGCTCAAAGGTGGTGGGCAAAACTTGTGATTTACAAATGAAAAAGTGTTCCAAACTTCCATTATTTTTAATTTTAATTATTATACAAATTTTGTGCTGATGCATATATGCATATAAATCAATATAAACTTTATCTTTTTTTTATTCTGTTATTTAACGTTGGTCTATTTCTCCGACTAAGGCTAATCACCGACGCCGGGAGGACTCTACCCCTAACCGGAAATTTTGGCGAACCCACTAGTGTTCCAACCAGTGGTAGCGTTCTTTAACGAGCCCAACATCCATGGACTCGGGACCTCGGTTTTACGTCTCCTCCGAAAGACGGCATATCTACATTATACCCCGTGCTCATTGGTATAATGCCTGCGAGCTGTGATATGCCACTCACCCTAGTAGTCTAAAGTGCACCCTAGTAGTCTACAGTGTATCGCTGCAGGCTGTACGGTCCCTATACGATGGTTTTCCCTGTCATGGTAACCCATCCAAGTACTAACCATGTCCGACCTTGCTTGACTGTAATTATCGTAGCAAACACGTTCCACTACAGTGCTGGGTCGTCGCCCTAAACTTTATTAAATATGTAAAAAACAAAGACATTGGAAGTTATAAATACTTATTGATGAATATTATGGCTAGTAAATACTTACACTTTCTGGAAATTCTTCCATTCTCTTATTCTCAACCTTTTAAGGTTATGTGTGTCCCTTGTTGAAGGAACAAGAGCTCTTCAAAACACCACAATTTCGGTGAATAAATGGTGTCGGTGGATGCACCTGACTTTTCCTAATTTTTTACAGTTCTGCAAGGAACTGGGTCCTAAGACCGTGAATTTTTTTTATGTCATCCACGGTGACATTAGTCAGGTTTTTTTAATGAACTCACTAGCAATGGACTCAAGAGCCCTTTGTCTTTTATTCCGATCATGATATTCAGCTGAAGTTGTTAAATACAAACATGAGTGTTTCTCATACAGCTGAATCAACACTGATCTTGCCGATCTTGACCAAACAAAACCAGTCCTAAAAAATAAATTTCTGTGTTGTCTGGACATGTATAATCTACTCTACTGCATGCTCTCTCTATCTTTATACAATTCAATTGGAGATTTGAGTAGGATATTGCCAGTTTTCCACAATTTTCACAAACCAGCCATGTCAACCCTAAGTTGAACCACAGCAGCAATATAACTGCTTTCATATTGAACCTACCAATGTAGTTTATCGTGATGAACTTATAGATTTATATACTATTACAGTTTTATTGAGCATTATACTTTTTAAAATAAAGAATATAAAAAAAGATAAAGAGAGGTAAGCATAAGACAAACGAGAAAATGATTGTGTACTTACTTTCTGCAGGTAATTTTATCCATTTTTATTCTCAACACAAACAAAAACTACAAAAAAGGGCAGCAACAAAAATTTATAGTCAACACAACCAAATACAATATTTTTATCTATGAACACAACGTGGTCTGTGGACACAACAACACAGCACATCAACAAGGTTAGTTTTGTTAAACCAAAAGTAACTAGCATTGATAACCTTATATACTAAAAGTCACTAGAATTCTCCGTAGAATTGCGACTTGCATGCAATAGAAATGGCACCAAACCTGTTAAACTTGCAATTGCATCGAGTTGCAGAAACTGATCAGCTGGATCTCAACTGCGCATGCTTTCGGTCAAGAAATATTGCGTCTTGTATTGCATTGCACGTTGTATTGCACCATGTCAAGCGGCCTTAATTAAGCGGACTTACGTCTTGCACTGCTGGTTGGTCTTGCAAGCATATAGCTTGCTTTTTTGCAAGACCAGTCACGCTCATTACTATTTCCCAATTTCTAATTCGAATAGAAAATAAATATTATAAACAAAAGTCTTCAAAAATTGTGAGTTTTGTAGTAATGAGGTTGCAAAAAAGTTACCGCTTATTGGTAAAATTTCTTACATTGTATTGTGTGATTTATACAAAAAACATACAAACTAGTTATTTAAAAAATATGAAGATGTTAAAATAGTTTTTTATAAATACTTTCTTAGAACTCTTCAGTGGTTATAATATTATGTTGCATAAAATTCTACCTGAATCTTGCAATGAATACCTAAGTAACAATTTCTATCACTTTCTGTTTCATCGAACTTCGAATACCTATAAGGAAGAGATTTATCAAAATAAATATACCTACTTCCATTACTTTCAAGATAGGTCTATACAATAAACGCAAGTGTTCCTCAAGATCTCATTTTACGTAACCGGGCTTTTATAGAAGAAAAACAACCCTAACACAACAATGAGAATATATTTAAAAGAAAGCCAGTTATAGAAAAGGTTAGACTTGCAAATCTCTCTACATCATTCTTTGACCAGGTAATGGAATATTCTCTTTTGACCATCAGGTAAATATTATCCCTATCTCCTTCTAACGATTATATCATACCGGTTAGAAAGAGAAAGTTGCTTATAGGATGTTATTTTCTCGAAAATTAAAGGGGAGTTAGGTCCAACAACGCAAATTCTATTCAAACAGATTTCAATTTGTGATTTTGTGTAAGAATTTTTAAATTTTTGTAAACTGCTCGGTAACGTGGGAATGTTTGTTAGGAAATGGGTTGGTTGATAGGGTATGTGATGGACATTAGTTGACGTTTCTGATTGATATCAGCAAGCAGTCTTTGGGTACTTTTAAATACTGAAGCGTGGGAAGATAGTACGTATAGGTGATGTAATTGAAAATTTCGATTAAAGCATTTAGATAGAAGAATATTA
Source organism: Galerucella tenella (assembly GCA_910591685.1). Taxonomy (NCBI): domain Eukaryota; kingdom Metazoa; phylum Arthropoda; class Insecta; order Coleoptera; family Chrysomelidae; genus Galerucella; species Galerucella tenella. The sequence goes on along the minus strand of CAJUYH010001351.1, from coordinate 21,601 downwards.
ATTATACTAAGGAGTATTTTTCTTACAAATACAAACCATGCATATACTATGCGTTCAGAGAGTAGCACATACATTCCTTTTTCGCTAAATTAACTATAATAGGAAAAAATTAAACGCCCTCTTTTTTCTAATTGGATTTCTCTAATTGAATGAGCTGATGAAAATTGGTACGAGGTGGACAAAAACGAAAAAGTAGTTTGTATCTGTCCACTTTTATAAGTAATCCTCTAGACTAAACTATTTAAATGTATTTTTTCACTTTTTAATTTCACGTAAAAAATTGTCATAAATATCCAAGAACAATTCGGTATTTATCATCTCGTATTTAAAAAAAAACTGTATTGTCTCAGAGTAAGGAGCAATGTAAATAGAGTCTTGAAATCAATATAAAAATGTATCAAGCTGTAAAAAGTATGAGAAAAACTCCTTCAGGGATGTGGATATCGGAGAGTCTTCAGTATCAAATATTTTTAAAAAGCAATTTCCGTCCTTAGAGAGAACGTCTCATCCATAAGTTGGCTGAAGATGATGTGATTTTATTTATTTATTCACGGGTATAACCCAATTACATCTATACATTACAAAATATTACGATAGAGCTAAGTGTTAAAAAAGCAATACAGACATAGAATAGAAAAATATTTAAAATAATATAATATCTCCACGCTATGGACACGGGTCTGCAAATGATTATCACTGAAAGTCAAGAAAACATTTGTATTCTGTGTAAATTTTAATTTTTTAAAATCGCAGAGCACTTTCGGCTGTTAAGCCATCTTCTGTGCTTACTCGTCAGGTAAAAATTACCTGACTAAAAAATTAACATTTACACAGAATACAAATATGTTTTCTTGACTTTTTAGTCATGTGTACTCAGCTATAAAGATATTCACCTTAAGTTATGACTGAACCCCGAATCCCTTAGCGTGCTTAGCGGTCTGGTACTGCTTACAAAAACTCATATCAAGGTAATGTTCAAGTGGATTGCGAAGAACAAATTTGTAGTAGGCAATGACATGGCAGACACCCAACCAAAATGTGGATCTGGAACGGAATTCACTTGTTCAGTACACCAAGCTACAATGCCCTGCCAGGAGCCCAGCCAGGATCCTGATTGTTTTCCTATTCTTGCTCTGTAAATACTCCATGAATTTTGGCGAGGGTTCCTTGATGAGCTCTTTGGTCTACCTCATTCTTGGCGGCATTATCTCCTTATCTTATCTTATCTTATCTCTTTCACCATTAACTAGTCTGCTTTTTTGTCCGAGTACTGCTAATTGTTTTTCGCAGTGCTTTCGCTATGGCACAGAAAGAACTAGAACTGTTTGCTTTTATAGCCGCGTGGCGAATGGCCTTTTCCTCAAACTCTCGCCTTAATAGCTCTTCTACACAGTGTTGTATTGCCGTGACTTCTGCCTGGAAAAACGTCACATGTTTCCCTTAGCTCAGTGGGACTTTTATCTTTGGCTTTGCTATATATATTCCTACTCCTAAACCTTCCTCGATTTTTCAGCCATCTGTGTAGCAGGCCATTTCTGCATTAATAGGAGGTCCTTCCTTCCATGCCTCTCTGCCTGTTATGACCCGAAGCTATACTTGGGGATCCTTTCGTCCGATGGCATTCCCATTATGAGGTCGATTTCCAGCTCTTTGAATAGCTCTTTATATACTTACAGTAAAGCACTCTGTCAATCTATTAGTGATTGACCTGGCTTCGCTTTGTATGTAGACATGGAGTGACGGCAGCTTTATCAAGTCTTCTAGTGCAGCTGTGTATTAGCAGGAGCACAGCAAACTCCTTGTTTTCATTGACCAATGAAATACTGCACCTAAAAGTAGGGAACAAATAAAAAAATAACATGACTACTCCCCATACTCCCCATACTCCCCATACTCAATGATTCCAAAGGAAACATATGCATACCATGGGCCTATGTAGTGATGAACATTTTTATCGGATGTACTTGGAAGAGGAAGATGCAGCTTTATGTATTATCTTTGAGTTCGAAGAACCGACTTGATAAAGACAACTAGCCTTTTCACATTCAGAGTACAAAAAAAAACTGAGGAGCCAAGTACTCGAAACCTTGAGTGGGTATACTGCTGAAATAAATTAATCTATTCCATCATTATACTCCCAATAATAAGGATAAGAAATATTTTGCCTTTCCTTTTAAAGGACTTAGCGAAGCTCAATTACCTCAGTCGCAGCCAAGCTATCTGTGATCCGTCAACCAAGTGCGTCCACACATGTCTTAGCTGGATCCAGATAGGAAGCTGGCTATTTCATTTTGTGAATACCAACTTCTGCAAGAGGATGGAGGTAATACTGATAGGTAGTTAACTTAATGATTTTTTGTGTATTCATAGATTCTTCGGGGATCATCAACTAAGTGTCTCTCAGTTTATTTCTGAACTTTCTTCATAGCACCTAGAGAGAAATGGATCAAAAATTAAAATGTGGAATAAGAATGGTATTTATCAAAAATTGGCGTATACAAAGAATTTGGTTACAAAATTATTCCACAAGGGGTTTTAAAATTAAATCGCCAGCATTTTACAAAAGAATTGATATTCAAGGGATTTTAATCTAGATTACATCTACTCCATTTCACCTAAATTACAAATTCGAGTATCTTATCGATTAACACTTTAAAATAGAATTGAATGAATTATTTTTAAAATATACGAATATATTTTAACAAAAAATTAAATCGCTTTGAAGGTAACAGAATTCGTGCCTCGTACCATCTTTTACTATAATTGCTTGAAGAACGTTGTGTATTAGTTATTGTGCCGCCTAAGTACCGGGTCAGAAAATTTAGAGAAAGGTTTGACAGGCTAGTTTATCTTTTATGTATGTGAGGTATGGAATTATTTAAATTATGCTTGACATTATAACTACAAATGTCAGATCATACATTCCCAAAAAGAAATTTATAAAAATTTCACATTTTATTAGGTTTGTTCCAGATGCCAGCTTCAAACATCTAAATATTATTTTCTGATAGGTTTTTTCAATATAGTTCTCGTTTCATGGACACTGTAGATCTTGTAATAATTCTATCATATCCAAATTTCAACTTCGATGAAGTGAGCATTTATTTTAATGATAATAATATGCGTACCAAAAAGCAGTTACTAAAAATACAAAAACACCAATTGTTTGAAATGAAAACGCATATTATGCGAAATTAAAACTTCTCTTTTCAGAGCCAAAAGTTCTAGTAACAAACTCTATTTTGCACGAGCTACTAGCCTTGCGGAAACATCAAAGAAGTATGTATATTGGGGTGACATTTACTGAGACCTAAAAGATCTAGTGTTCCCCTTACTTCTATTTAGTATTTGAGGAAAGGTGTCAGAGACTAGTAGCAACTTGATTCCTATTTCCTGGAGGAATTTTATGATATCTGCAGGCTTTAACATAAGTATATTATGTACCAAACTCTCAGAGTTATTGGTTCGTGGCCCGTACACTCCTATTCCAGCTCCTTCTATTGCTTCTGAGCCGTCTATGTATACCATTGAATAGCATTCTTTCCAAGTCTAGTAATGGTATTTGGATCCTATTCCTTCTTATTGCTTAATTCCGTAACGAATTTCTTTGAAGAGCTCCACTTTTCCATCATACCAGGTTTTCTGATTTCTAAGTAAGTAGAAGTAGGGAGGTGTTTTTTCTCTCCTGTACCTAATGCATATATAAAGGATGGTCATTGCATTTTGGAGATGTTCTCTTGTCGTAAATAGGCTAGTTTTACCATACAATAGCTCCATAAGTAATAATTGGTCTCACTATGGTAGTGCACATTCAGCTCAGGATTTCTGGGTTACATTTCCTATTTATCCCTGTCAGATTCCTGCACATAATATTCCGAATTTCGTCAAACCGAACTGGAGTTCGTCAACCGTCAGGCTCAACTCCTTCCTGTGGACATCCTCTGGTTGTGCAGATGCTCGTCCTCCTTAATATACTTATTTTATACTATGCAATATATTCATAACTCGCTTCGAGAAAAAACTCTTCCATACCCAATAAGATTTAATTGAAAAGATAGTATTCAAAATACTATCATCGGTTCGCTCTCAAGAAAAACCGCTCGAATCAAAATCACGAGAACATTGAATGGCCTAGGCAAGTGGATAAGGTTGAAGGGGGCGTATTTCAATGCGAGTCGCTCAATACGCAGCCGATTTAGAATAGATCACGCGCGGTCTTTGTATACGTGGTTTATGTGGTTTTTCTTGTTACCATACAGACTATTTAGTGGCATTTGATAATCCTACCAATACAACTCTATTACTTGAAGTTTGAAAACTTTTTAAGCTAGGTTATACCGCGAGCTAAGCTACATCAATATCATTTCATTAATTACCTAGTCGAATTTTTTGTGTCAAATAAAGACAAATTAAAAAAAATTAGATTATTCTTGATAAAGGCAAATATGAAATAAGGACAAATTTAAAAAAATATTATTATTCTTGATAAAGGCAGCTGCAATGGTGAAAAAAATAGATGCAAATTTTTAATTAAAATTCCAATTACGTACCTGTGCTGTGAATTATTTTTCAATGACTTCAATTTAATTCTTAATTTTAAAATCGGAACAATCCTATTGTTGTATAATTTTGAATAACAAAATAATTATTTTCTATAAAAATCCATAAATGTGTCGAGGGTATGTGTCATCAATTCTCCTCTTGTATTCCCACAAAACTTCGTAACCAAATATTTTCACATACATTATATTCCAAACATTCGCAATCCTTTTGAAAAGGATCAACCTGTCGTTTGTTCCCACGAATTTTGAAATTACACAAATTTTGACAAACATCATCGGCAAATTCTCATAATCCTCAAAGCCATTGACCGCTTCTGAAAACATAAAACCGATGAAAGTGAAAGGTTTCAAATAGGGTTAAAAGTAAGGGTTGAACGACCAATTGCATCAGGTAAAGATTCTCTTGACGAAAGGGAAAGGGTTACGCGAGGGACCGAGTAATGAGGTAGAATTGCGACAAGTGAAAGGGTAAATGACCTGATGAATGCTTCGAAAGAAGGGTTAGATTTGAAGGGTTAGAGAGACCAATAGTAAATGTGGAAGGGTGTGACTGAATTGATTAAGGTAATTATTTGATAGGTGGTGTATTTGGCATGGCGGTTGATATTTTTTAAATGGCTAACCGTATTCTTTAACAACTTACGTAAATAGTGGCAAATTATTAGGCTTTTTTTCTAATAGAATTCAAGATTTCATATGTAATAAAAAAATTTCCAAAGATATTTATTCTGTATATTTTAATACAGAGTTAAAGTATAAGTATTAGAAGATATTTCTTATCAGCTTATTGACTGTTAATATAATAATATCCCTAACAATGGATAACGCTTAGACGTAAACAAAGTAGTCATTACAGATATGTACCAGATGTAACACCTTTTTTGCAATTAAAGTACCTACATTGGTATTGGTTATTGTAGGTAAGAAAAAAAAGTACATAGTATCAAAATAAAGTACAATTTATTTTCTTATTATCTTTATACTAATTTTCAGCTTGTATCAAATTTGTACAGAATTAAAAATAATGAGTAATTTATTTTTTATCAAATTAAGAAAGTTTTTATGTCAAAATTAACTGTCATGTTTAATTAAGGACAACGTTTCAGACCGCTTCGCTTGAAGCTGTACGTAAACTGAATTTTTCTACTTCCGTCACCAAAACCGCATCTAAAACACGGGTTTGACATTCGCAAAACGTCACTTTAAACACTAGTGCTTAAATGCAAATATATTCGAATTCAGGAGCACAATGTTTTTTTGTTATCTTCTTAAATTTTTTCAAATTCAAATGCAACGAAACCAGAATTCTCAATCCACTTTGCATATTCTGCATCTCTTGAGTTGATATCATATTTAACACTATTTTATGTTACTTAAAAGTTTATTCTATCAAAAATTAATTAACAAGTTAACAATATATAAAGAAAATAGGTAAATAAAATAAATAAATAAATAGGTAAATGGGACACTAAATGCGGAAGTTGTTGAAAACCACAACTATCAACTAAATATGACCTGTTTTTTTCGAGCACCCTTAAATAATAGAATACCCCTGAACATGTGTATTCGTAGTGGGCTAAAAAACCAGGAAAAATTAAAAAAAGGCGCCTAAACATATTTGCTCAACCCACCTTGAGGGTCAACGTTCTCAAAACTGAAAAAGAAGAAAAAAATAATTTAATATCGGCATCTTTGTGACCGTTCTCACAATGGCCGAATTTCACGCAATGAGGATGTGCAAATGTTGGGTTTTAAGAGGGATTGGAATAGAGACCAGAACGATGTTCGTGGGGCACCCACTACATGAACACCGAACTGAAAGTGAAAAATGATTCCTATAATTCTTGGAATCATACCGACTGGGATAATGTGGCAGTGGTAGAAGGTTAAAATTTGGTCATAATAGTACGAGAAAATTAAAACATTTCAATTTTAGTATTTAAAAATCCTATTTTGTCTTTATTTACTTATTTTTTATGTCAAGGTTTATAAAGTTGTTTAAGGAGCTACCTAAGGCTTCATCAATTTAATTAAATTTTTTGTGGAATAATCTTACGTGAAGTCGAGTAATTTTTTCATATTAATTTTAATAATATGTATGCTGGGGGTTCCTTGGTCAGAATATAAACTCTTCCTGTCTCTTGCAGTGATTAATATTTTTCCAATATATGTAATGTAGATATGGAATGTATTCATTGGAGATTCACAGGAAAGTTTATAATTTTATCTAATTCCGCTATCAAATGTGACACTTTAAGTCACTCCTTGACGTTAGGTAACGTCACATTTTTCATAACCTTCATATATCAGTTATGAAAAGTAGTTATGTAAAAACTTTACGTAACAGTTTATGTTTCAACAAGGAGATACCACATGAGTTTCAAAGAATAATTTATCAATTAGGTGCTGTCAAAACTGACAATTATTACTTTTTCCTACGATCACATAGGAAAGTTACATATATCGCACTGTCTAGTTCTATGGAAAGTGGCCTTTATTCATACGCGTACGGAAAAAAAACTTATCCGTACATGTACGGATAAAAAAGCTGTCAAATGAATTTTCATTAAGATTGACCACTGGCAAGCTGTCAAATATATAATTTTTAATTAGATTTACCTATGTTATATCTAAATTTGAAGCGATCTATCTGAAAAGTGAAATTTTTGTCATTTTCTTGATTAACAAAAATTTAGGGTGCGGTCGAGGATCGAACCCGCGTACTCTTCGTCAGAAGTCCGATGTTGTACTAACTAATCCAAATCACCTGTTATAATAGTAGGAAAATAAAACATATTCATGATAAGTATTTATGAAGTAGGTATGATGAACAATAATAATTTCACTTTCAATTTCTATAATTATCCAACCAATTATAGTATATTAAGTATTAAGAACGGTAAGAGTTGTTTACCGGTCGACAGCAATGTCAATTTTGCTGGAGACCGGTATTACCCTTAACGATCGAGATGCTTATACCATTTTTTGCGCGATCGTATTAAATTTCGAATGAAATAATTTGAATGAACGAAATGTCAAAAGTGACATTTATATTTCACGATCAGTTTAAAAAATAATTCGCATTTTGGTGAAATTCTTTTATGCTATTTATTACTTTTTATATTGTTCTGTTCGGTTCTGTTCATTAAGAAAATATAAATAAACTTTGTTCCTTTTGTGTAATGAATGAAGTAATATATTATTTAGGACCACTTAAATGTATGTGTGGCTAAGACATTATTTGGTGAAATTATCACGTGGTCGTAGGAAAAATACTGTACATTACTCATGCGAAAGTGATTTTTTACACTCGTGTGATTGTCGCACTCGGCTCATGCCTCGTGCTACAATATTTCTCACTCGTGTGAAAAATGTCACTTCCCGCACACGTTATGTAATATACTATATTTAAACTGACAATTACCCCATTATTTCAATTCAATAGTATTTTAAGAATTATAAACATTGAAAACAACATTATTCAGGACACAGTTATTCAAAATAAGTCAATTTTCTAGGTGAATACATCATAGTAACAATACTTCTAACGCCATTTGAATCCACTTTAATATTATCATTGTAATTGAAGATTTTATTAAATATTATGAAAGCGCGGAATTAGATAAAACGTTGTACGTAAACACGTTATGAAGAGAGCGACATTGTTCAACTCGCGTAATTTGCAGAACTCGCTAGCGCTCGTTTTGGCAAATATTAGGCTTGTTGAACAATATCGCTCTTTTCATAACTAGTTACGTAAATATCTATTATCAAATGATTTTCCTCAAAATAGTAATGAATAAGCTATCATCTTTATCAAATAAAATCAGTAATTAGCAAATTTTACAACGGATATCAACCTAATTCAAATTTAAAAACGAGTCAGTGAAACACAATTAAAAAATTGAATCATACACTCAAAATTTCCTCCTCCTTAAGCGAGATATCCTACCAATCGGTTGAAAAAAGCTTATCGTGTATTTAATAATATCATAGGTGTAATATTTTGGATGATTTGTGAGATTCTAACATGAAAATTTCCCAAAGTAGTAGTCCAGAAATACTAGATTTGCAATACCCCCTAACAAGAAATCCAAAAGAGACCAATTTGGTGATCATGTTGTTTTTAGGGCCGGGAAAAGTATGATTCAAATACTCATAACAGGATCGTAATTGTGGACAGGGCATCTATCTTGTTCAAATCAAGTATGATCATATCTGTGTACTGTTAATCTGTTTCCTTGACTAATCCCGGAACATTAAGGGATTGTGTTTGCCAAGTAAAGGGAAAGATGACTCTACCGTTAATACTTCGATCGTAGTCAACTCTTGGTTGGTATTAATTTTTTCCATTACTTCACCACAAAATCCATTGGACGAATATTGTCAGCATTCAAAATTTCATCGACTTTATACAACCGATATCCATTTTTCTTAAACTCTTTCAGCCCTATCCCTTGAATTCGCTGCACGCGAAAGTAGAAAATCTTGTACAAGGCAGATAGGTAGATATTATCCGTCCAGAATCTGTGATGGACTGATGAGGAGCAAATACGCCTAATCGGTCTACAAGTGATGTTGTCCCTTCCAATTACAAAACAGAACGGTTAGTTACGTCGTGCAGATATCTCAACCCCGTTTAACTTGAAGAAGTGTAATTCAATGTCTGTCGTGGCATATAGCCAGAGAAGTTACTTTGTTTGGCGTTATGATAATATTTAACTATATTATCTTTGATATTCAATGAAAACGCTTAGACATCCAATGAAAGCACTTAGACATCTTTCACAGGAAACTGTAATTGAGTAAATAATTTCAAAGAAAGTATTAACGTTGGTATAGTGTTAGTGTAAACTGTTCTCAGTTAGTCTTCTCACTTGATTTAATAATTGGGTAGGTACTATGCATTCATAAAAAAAAAGAAAGTTAGGGTGAATATGTGTAAGCGACATAATCACTTAAAATACAAATGGAGCAGAAATAGAGGCAGATAAAAATGATAACTGTTTGAAACAGCGACATCTGACATGAAAGAGTAAATGGACTAGCCTCTATAGACACCACAAATGAAGATGTGTATCCTACCAAATATGAAAAAATGGAAATAAGAAGAAAATAATTCAGTTCTGTCAATAAATGCAATACACATATTGCTTCCGATTATTATAAAAAACGGAAGTGAAGTAAAAGATGCCAATGAAAGAATACTTGAAGAAATGCAGATATAACCAAAGTAGTATACAATATTTTAAATATTTCCATGAAAAAAACAGAATGTATCTCGGCAACTGCTTAATCTGTAAATTAAGTAAAGCTGTTAGTAGGACCATAACAAAAATAATGCAATTGCTAATAAACTATTATGAATCAACTGAAACTATTAAACATATTACAGAAAATATACAATTATTCACATATAGGACTATTTAGTTACTATCATTTCATTAATTCATATATTTATTTGGAATATTGAAAAAAAATTATTGTTTTTTGAATAAAATTCAACAGTATAAAAAATTATAACTTTTCCCAGGCTATAAACCTCCCCAACATTTTTAAAATTCATGTTGAACTAGAAATTCTCTACCGGGTTGATCGACCTTGCAGGTACCAAAATTGAGAAACTCAAGAACTATTATTTAAAAAACTTCTGTTCTAGGATGAAAAAATAACTCCCTTTACACTAAGGGCTGTTTCTAAGAAACTATTAAAGGTTCATTGTCCCATCGACTGGCCAGTGTTTTATGTTACCAGCCCATTTTTCAAATTCGATATTTCTAGAATTTAGACCATTATTTGATTTTCATGGTATCCGATCATGGGTATCTTCAAAGAAATCTCATTATCTTCTTGGGGTTTTGTAATTATATCCATTTCCGATTTAGATTATGCTTTTTTCTAGTAACTAATGGTACTCCACAGCTTCTGAATATGTAAAATCATTGGTTAAAATATGTTGGTGGGAACCGTAAAAAGTATGAAATGAGAAAAATATCATTCAAAATTGATATAATTAATAGATTTAATTAAACGAACCATATGGTTGAATCATTAGTGAATTGGGAATGTTCCAAATTTATTTGTTAATAAATGATAAATTATTAGGTTTTTGGAAATAAATCGCACCCAAGTTCTTATTCATGTTCCACTATACAATAGAATAATTGTACAGTTCGGTCAAAATATTAAAATGAAGTTACCAAAATAACATAATAAATATTTTTCAACTTTTTCCGCATACTTGACGATTTATATATTATGTAATGTACCCGACTGACAAAATACTGTAAATATGGTGGTATAAGAGCTACTAAAACTTTATCAAAACGAAATAAACAAAATTGAGTTGTAATACAATGCTATAACCGGTAACGGCTTAAAGAAAGCAAAACTATATCAGTGCTATGATATGACAGTTAACTGAAATGTGCTGCAAACGATCTACAAACCTTATTATAGATATCAAAAAACCCTTTACTGAAATAGGATTGTTATAAGACGTTGTCTGTTTTCTCTTACAATTTTATACAAATTTTGACTATTTTTATACCTCTTCCTCTATGCTACTATCAAATCGGCATCCGCTTAGGGTTTGTTTATCATTAATCCGATTGTAGCGCTATACCTATATATATATATACCATAATTATTGTGAATCTAAACCATCCTGTTAGTTACTCAAACTCTCCCTAAAAATTTCATAAAATCGGTCTAGACGTTTATTTATAATATATTGCACCAGTGTGAAGCCGGAGCGGGTCGCTAGTTATATATGAACCTTTCTCTTGAATCACTCTCTATTTATTGCTGAAAACTGCATGAGAATCCGTTGAGAAGTTTAAAAGATCTCAGCTAACAGACAACGTAATACGACGATAAACCAACTCAGACTAAAACACAGGAAATACCTTTTTGCTTTTGTTAAAAGGTAATTCTTCTACTAGCGTTCGGAAAAGTCCACTTTTCCGCACTCATTTCAGTGCGGCGGAAAAGTACATTTGTATGCTTGTAGCTTATCAAATGACTGAAAAATTGATAAATTTATTATAATTCTGCTATAATTTTCAATTAAAAAAAACCTATTTTTCAATCTTTTTCAATGGCCCCGGTAAAAGCCTCATCAAATGAATGTCAAATAATAATAGTTAATTTGTTGATATGTATTTAATAATTTAATAAGAAATGTTTCTTTATGTTAACTTTTGGGTTTTTTTCCGCATGCTAGTAGAAAAAATAGTGTACCTAACACGTGCATAAAGTTCGCAATTGCTGGCCGAACTCGCTAAAGCGTCGTTCGGCCATCTGCAATAGCGTGCGAAAAAGTATCACTTTCTGCACTAGTTAGGTAAACTACTATATTGTTTGTTGTCTAATATTTCAAAACTAAACGAACCACTGTCAATTATCCAGCTGTTCCAGACGGTTCTTGACTTTTCCATGACATGTGTAGGTACCTATACTTTTCGATGACA
>CAJUYH010001350.1:0-49892 GCA_910591685.1 Galerucella tenella | reverse complement strand
GCAACATTCTAAATACCATTTAGGTACAATTATTAAATTGGCTCATTTTTCAGAAACATCGGTAACAACTTGATCACATCTTTAACTTCCGATGCTTTTCCGTTGATGGAGAATTTAATAGTGCTGTAAGTATTACAAACTTCTTCTATACAGAGTCTCTATTCTCAGGAGCCGCGCCGTCAAAATCTCTCAATTGATCTTGACATTTGAGGCTGGAGTAGAATACATGCATACAACTACATAATTTTAAAATGTTTGTTTTTAGGCACCATTAATAAAAATCAAGACTTTTTTATACAGTGTGGAAACCACTTATGGAATAAAATTCTTCATGTCATTATTTTAGAGAATTATAAAAAATGCCGAGACACGTCAACTTTTGAATTGAATTGTGCGTTATGTAAACATAAATGTAAATGTAATTATGAATTATACAGGGTGAAATTTTGAAATTAATAATTTATTACACTTGAAATATCGGTACTTTTTTAAATTAGCTAAATATGGATTTATCAAAAATCTGCTACGCCCATGAATTTTATCATAAATACCTAAAAATTGCCTAAAAACGCCAATAATTAGAGAAAATCGGTAAATAATGTGGATTGTTTTAAATCGGTAAATAATGTAGATTGTTTTCTATTCTGTCAGTTGTTGATGTGTTGACAATTTATACTGAAAAAGTAAAATCTTTGGCAAACACTCTTTCCTTGTCGACATAACAATGAAATATTTAACTGAGACTCACCGAATTAGGATTTTAATGATGTTCGGGTACGGGGGTAACTGCAGAAGTCAAGTTGAAGTGGCAAACTTATGTAATCACAGGTATCCCGAATTGCCTAATATTCCACAAAGTACTGTGTCTAAAATTCAGGCACAATACAGAGAACTTGGACATGTCAAACCATTGAAAAGAAAACCACACTTCGTTGAAGATGATGCGAAAGTGGATATTTTGTTAAGTGTCGAAGAGAATCCAACTTCAAGTATACGTCAAATTGCCCGTGAAAATAATGTTAGCCATACAACTGTTCTAAGATGTCTCATAAAGAAAATCTTCATCCCTACAAATTAACTTTTATGCAGGAGTTAACAGAAGACGATCCAGATCGTAGAATGGATTTCTGCGAAATATTGATGAATACGCTGAACAGAAATGAGATAGCTCTTGGTACCATTCTTTTTTCTGACTAATCAACATTCACATTTAATTGAGAGGTTAACCGACAGAACTGTAGATATTGGTCAGCAGAGAATCCTAATTGGATGCGTGAGACACATACTCAGTACCCTCAAAAGGTGAACGTTTGGGCCGGTATCATAGGCGACCATATTACTGGTCCTATATTTATAGATGGAAATTTGACAGCAGAAAAATATTTAAATATGCTTAGAAATGAAGTTATTCCTGCGTTGGCAAACTTATATCCCAACGCAATAGATCCTTGCTTACCGAATGAAAATGTTTGGTTCCAGCAAGACGGGGCAACACCCCATTATGCTTTAATGGTAAGAACTTATTTAGATGAAATCTTCCCCAATAAATGGATTGGACGTTGAGGTACTATTGAGTGGCCAGCTAGATCGCCAGACCTTACGCCATTAGATTTTTTTCTGTGGGGTTATCTCAAGAACAAAGTATATGCAACACAACCAACTAGCATTGTAGACCTCAAAAACAGGATAACTACAGAAATACGGAATATTTCACCTCAAACTTTAAACAAAGTTAAGGAGGAGTTCTATAGGAGACTGTGCTATTGCCAACAACTAGGTGGAGAACATTTTAAGCATTTATTTTAATGTATTAAAATCAAATACATCAGGTATTTTATGTATGTGTTTAATACCTGTAAAAAATAAAAATTTCACCCTGTATAATTCATAATTGACCTTACATAATTTAGTTTGTTGGAATCGGCTCATTATGAGGATTTGAAAAATATGCAAATATACAGGGTGTTTCATTAAAAAAAACAACACCGACTATGGCATACTTGCGTGAATCACCCTGTACATTTACATTTATGTTTACATAACGCAAAACTCAATTCAAAAGTTGATGTGTCTCGGAATTTTCTTTAATTCTCTAAAATAATGACATAAAGAATTTTATTCCATAAGTGGTTTCCACACTATAACAAATGTTTGCTGGACCCTGTATTATCATTACCATTTTTGATACGCTATTGATTAAATCATCTAGTGTGATTTTTTATCTTAAATTATTCATTAATACTTGTAACTATTTATACAATTAATTCGAAGTCAGATATCGTGTGTGATTGTGAACTCACGTGCTCCGTTCACGGCCAAATCATTTGAACGTTATGTAATCTTTATTTGATGTTTAGGACAAAAAATGTAAACCGCTTAACCAAAATCTTATTACCCACCAAATTTCGAAAGAATAAAATTGTCTACAATTAGAAGGAAATAAAACCCAAGAGTCACAATGTCTGGAAAATCGTATATGAAAACAATATTTTAATCTAATTACTTGAAAATATTTTGCAACATTCCAAAGAACACTGTAAACATATTTGAAAGGACTTTGAAACTCTTATCTTTTAAAAAGTTGAGGTACTAATCGTAAACCAGGTTGAGGGATCAAAATTACCCATTTATATATGGACGGCAACGTTGTATTTTTTTGTTTGTACAAATTATGATGAAATTGGCTTTAGAAAAAAAATGTCATAATTGTTGTTTTTATGTTTTTAATCTCGGACTTATTCTAATAAGATGATCGGTTTGACCTCTCAATTTTTGCAAATGAAATAACGGTCTGTTGTTACTAATAAACAATCGAACAGTGCTTCTCAAACTTTTATTACGTACATTCCATTTCGCGAAAATCAAGAGGTTGTTACAACAATATAAATTGAGAAGCACTGAAAAGAAAACAGAACCGACATACCTATATGAATATTATTTTGAAAATTATCTCATGAATCATTCTATTTTTCCCATTTTGATTTTTTTTTGTAAAAAATCATTCGTTTCATTTCACCTGGTTGTCGTCTGCCACGAGTATCTTTGATTGTCTAAGCACCACTATAGATCTTTCCAAAGGTCAGATTTTCTCTCCTTTTCGGCATTGGGTGCTGCAGCCCCTCCCTTTGCTGTTCAATCTGCCATTTAATTTCCTTTTTTCCACTACTAGCTGAGAAGTTGATAATTTTCTATTATTAACCTAGGTCAATATTGGACTAATACAAATATTTTGAGAGTTCAGTGATAGTAGTTCAACAAAAACTTGTGCAACGTAATTTTGTATACGCAGGAGATTGTCTTTAACATATTGGCTGCTTAAAATTACCTATCAAGATAAAATTATTTGAATAAAAATGCCATTAGTTTGAAATTTGCGCTCAACAAAAAATGACTGATGACATAACGAGTACGTACATAATAGCTGCGTACGTTATTTGCGCCCGATTAATCTTTTTAGTCTGAATCGTTCGTTTATTACATCTAGAGGTGGGGAAGGTAAATCTGAACTGTTCGGTAATTCCGCTCAGATCAGTCCGATGTAAATTAGTGATGAGCAAAATTGGACTTGGTCTTGCTGT
Source organism: Galerucella tenella (assembly GCA_910591685.1). NCBI lineage: Eukaryota > Metazoa > Arthropoda > Insecta > Coleoptera > Chrysomelidae > Galerucella > Galerucella tenella. The sequence continues at coordinate 46,314 of CAJUYH010001350.1, read as the reverse complement.
CTTGGTCTTGCGAAAAAGCAAGACCAAGACCGAGACCAAAACCATTCTTCGACTCGCAAGACCAAGACCAAGACAGAATGAACAAGAACAAGACTAATACCAAGACCGACTATGCAAGACCAAGACTAAATACACAGGACTCAACCAAAAATTCTTTTTCACACACACACTTTTTTAAATTCAAAGATAGTAAATTTAGGTTTAAAAATGTTTGTTGCATAAAAATAAAATGTTTACAAACTATTTTGAAAGATGTTCGTTAAGAAATTATGACAAGACCAAGACTTAAACCAAGACCAAACAAAATACAGCAAGACCAAGACCAAAACCGACACCAGACAGATTTGAGCAAGACCAAGACCAAGACTGAATAAGCAAGACCAAGACCAAGACCGAGACTGTTCGAGTCTTGGTCTTGGTCTTGCTTTGCTCATCACTAATGTAAATCTGTTTGCTCGGAATATTTTGACCGTCGAGAAAGATTAATCTATTCATCTGTCATGTTATGAATAGCGACCAAAAATTGCCTCAGGGCTAAACAAAGTCGTAAATAATGAAAAATAAAATAATTTAAAACTAAAAATCAAACAAAAAAATCGTCGTCTGTGAATGAAAGACACAGGCATAGAGGTATAAAGGAGATTAGAAGTTCCTTTAATATGATTTGGTCGGGCCGTTCGTTAATAGCAATTTGCTCAGATTAATCTGTGATCAAGTGTCCAAAAATCCGTCTCCTCTGCGATGCAAATAACGAACGTAGCTAATACAGGGTGATCATTTGAATTCTGACACATTTTATGAGCCCATAACTTGGAAACCGATTAAGATATTGAGAGGCGGTTTTGACTGAACGGCTTCAGGAATTGAGAAATTTTTTTTCACGCTCTTGCCAATTTTGTATTTTTTCACTAGACTCCAGGAAAAAAACTTGGATTTTTTGCATATCTTTAGCTTAGACATTTTAAATGAAACACCCTGTATGTTTTTGTACAGTCGGATAGGCTGAAGCTTCTACTTTTTAAAAATATATGGTTTTATAGCAATTTAAGGTGTTCTTAAGGAGCAGATTATCTTTAAAAGATAGACTGCAATTCGTTTACTACAGTAATTCCGTACATTTTTGTCAGCGCATATCTTCTGAACTAGTAATGACATAGAGAAGCGGTTTTAATTGAACGGCCTAAGAAGAACCCAACGTTTCACTAACACATACTGATTTAGTATTTTTTCTCTATAATCAAGGGTGATGTGACTGCTACTGTCAGTCATTGACAAGTAATTCTGTTAATTGTGATTTATCTACTTATTTAATTCTGCACTTTTGTCGAAACTCCTTATTAAAAATGTTAACAAATAGGAAAAAAGCACCTCCGCACTATTCTCGCGTAGCAAGAGATTCTGTCAATCAAACGTTTCCTAAATAGATGGATAGGAAGAGCAGGTCCTATAGAATGGTCACCATACTCTCCAGATTTAACTGTTCCCGATTTCTTCTTTTGGGGATATGTAAAAGAAAGATGTTATAATCCTTTACCACAAAATTTAATGGAACTGAAACAAAACATAAGAAACGTAATGGAAAATATTCAACCACAAATGTTGAGAGACTCTTTTTTAAATCTTTAACTACGCTTGCATAAATGTATTGACATGAATGGTGAGCATATTCAACAACTTTTGTATTAAAGAATTTATGTAGGTTAATTAAGCACATACCCACATATAATTTTGTACTTATTTTTTGTATTTTGTTGTTGTTTTTAATAAATTGTTCTTTTTGACCTTTTTTCAGCAACAATAGCTTAATCCATATAATGATGTTCAAAAAACCCAAGATTCTTCCTGGAGTCAAAATTGGCAACATCGTGAAAAGATTTTTCTAAATTCCTGAAGCCGTTCAATCAAAACCGCCTCTCGATATCTTAATCGGTTTCCGAGGTTTTGGTTCATAAAATGTGTCGGAATTCAAATGATCACTCTGTATATCGAAAACTGGCAGTGTACTTGTCAGTCAGACGACGGGGTGAACGCTTCTCGTGGTGCGTTTGTGAACTATTTTCAATTTTTGTCTTAAATTTGGCTAGTAGTGGAAAAAAATTGTATATACACCATGGTTGTGAATACATTTGAAAACCTCGCACCTTATTCGATGATATGGATATGTCACAATAATAATTATAATTGACTCATTTGAACTACAAAGTTGTTGTTGGACTAGATAAAAAATTTTGACCTTCCCCGTTAATTTTGTAGTAAACAAAAACAAATTTATCTTGAATAACGAGTTTATTGTTTTTTAAGGTACTCTTTATAAAAAAAAGACTATGATAACATGAGCTCGTTAACAATACTGCTTATTTTAAAAACCAGTGGTAAGTAGGTAATATTCGCACGCGATTACAAAAAGAGGAATACACAACGTAAACAACCGATAACATTATCTAAATATGACGCAGGCTGGATTATTTGCATTAATGTCATAATATTTGAACTTTGGACATTCACGATGTGATTTATTAAATACCCAACTTAAATCGATTTCCAGAGAAGTAATTAGCAGTTTTCTACCGAATAATATTGAAATTCCTCGTTTCGTGGAATCGATTTAAATGAATATAGGATTTCACACGACAGTCGAATCGACTCAAAATAAAACAAAAATTGAATAGTAAATTAGCAAAGATGCTATCCACGTTTTTATTCAAACTGAGGATACATTATGAAGACATAAAAATACGACAAAACCGATTTGCGGACACATTGCTCTGATGTCATACATATTCTCTGTCCTGATGTTTTCATTTATATTCTGGAGGTACTTAGATCATACTGCCCAGTCCTACCAAGTTGACCTGATCATAGTATACAGGGTGTACCAATCTTACGGTATGGGCTATTTTAAGAGATATCAAAAAATGTTATCAACAAAAATAGTAGATGTGTTCAAGGTCCATATTTTGAACTTATATCGAACTAAACAGAGTGCTGCATAACTCCGTTAGAAACCAAACATATGATTTCTCAAATGGGAACCCCTGTATATTATACTGAATTCGGATTGGTTACATTTTTTTGGAGCTTTTGATATGAGGTTTTGCCACGTTATACAGAGTCCTTCAAAAGATATGGACACGTTTATGTGAAAATCGTCGGTAAATCAACGCTCTGTAGCTTGTACGTTAAAGAAAAAAAATGTATTCTGCCAAACAAAGTTTTGTAATATGATGCAATATCTAATACCTAATAATAGTTTAGAATAAATATTACAGAATAACTCTGTTTTTATAAACTTTGGGTATAGGGAATGCTTGACAAAAATTAAAGTAACATAATCGAAGATTCTATTTTTGCTATAAAATATAGGGTGTTCCATTTGAAATAAGAAAGAAAATGACAGGTTCGAGTTTCCGTTCACCCTGTATATAAGAAACAATATAATTGAAATTTAATAGAATACGGAGATATTGCATCATGCTACGAAACTCTGTTTGGCAAAAAAAAGTTTTTGCTTCAACGTACAACAAGCTACAGAGCGTTGATTTACCTACGATTCTCACATAAACGTGTCCATATCTTTTGAAGGACTCTGTATAACGTGGCAAAACCTTATATCAAAAGCTTCAAAAAAATGTAACCGAATTCGGTATAATATACAGGGGTTTCCATTTGAAAAATCATATGTTTGGTTTGTAACGGAGTTATGCAGCACTCTGTATAGTTCGATAAAATTTCAAAATATGGACCTTCAGCACATCTACTATTTTGGTTAATAACATTTTTTAATATCTCTCAAAATAACCCATATACCGAAGTTTGTCGTAAGATTGGTACACCCTTTATATTATGGAAAATTTACTTGGCGGTATGTATTTGTATATTAACTCCCCTAAGTCGATGACCCCATTATTATTGAAAAAAAATTTGGTTAAACTCTGATTCTGTAGAATGCACTGATGTAATGGGCCGAAAGCGCTCTGAAAATTCATTAAAAAAAAAAACAATTGTTAAGAAGCACACGTTTTCCCTTTCTTTGTTTTGAAGCACTTTATTAGCTACCTAGTGAGAATATTCTCATCAAGAACTAGATTCCAATCACCTTGTCTTTTTCCCGATAATCTTTATTGATAACATTGTACAAGAAATAACACTTGCCTTCTTGTTCTATCAACTTTCCTTCCATTTTTGTATTTTCACTCCACAGAAACACACAGTAACACTTACGAAAATCTGGGACATGCAGATATTGATAACACGCATTCTGGTTTGCTTAATCGTAGAAACTTGAATTTTACAACATAATTCCAGAACTGGATGACAATAAACGAAAAAAGGAAATAATTCTAGAGAATACATTAGTATTTTTGATTGTCTTAACCCTGGCTTTGTCCGCTGATCCGATTTACCTATTTCTAGCAATATTGGTGCTGGTACCTCTAAAGGATTCCAATCATTAAAAAGTTCATCTGCCATTCCATTTCCTTCTTTCCCAATTCATATGTCTTATAACTTACTTTACACTGACACTGACCATGCTATTTTTATCTGGTCCATTAATTTTTCCAGACATCTCCATGTCATTTTAGAACTTGATGATGGCACATGCTAACTTGACCAAAAAAGTCAATTAATAGAGAGAGATAAGCTTAATTGACATGAAATATTTCACAGTTTAATGGACAAAGCGACATACTAAAGAGCTAAAATATAAAAATGTTAACTTACAAAAAAATAAAAATACTGAGTATACTACACTAACAATTCAAAACCTAATATAATAATATAAAAATTTAATATATCATAATACAATATTATAATATCGTACACCATACAAAATATTGAATTATGCCAATGTAACTCAAAAGTTCAGGGTGGATTGTATAATTCTGCCTTCGTCAATCTCCTGAACTTGAATTTATTTGCCACTTTTCATTGTAAAATGTTTACTAATCAAAGTATGAATCAATCAATAATAATCATTGCTTGGTCATCGGAACTACAACTTTTTTCCTAAACGTAAGCTTTGCAGGTCAGCATTATCAATGTCTCAATCAACCACGTGTGCCAATAATTGCCAACATGCACACATTCTTACAGTATTACCTACATAGTTTTCTAATCATTGCATAAAATATATATACGAGTACATAATAAGTATTATATTACACATTTGCGGTTTTTCCAAACTTCAGCAGTGTTTGGTTTCCGTACAGTTCACTCATATTTCAGCCCCTTCTATCGCTTTTCATTTGTCTGTATAGGTACTTAGACCATATCTGGACTCGTATCTTGAATAGTGGATACTGGCTCATGTGTGATTCTCTCAATTATAACTTTGGCTGACGAATATCCCAAGGGAATAAAACCATTTGGTAATATATACCAGTTATTGGACAATATCTGATGAATCAGTAATGCTAAAAGTTTCGTACTTCACCTCCTACAATACTTAACACATGGGAAACATATTTTAAGGTTATGTTGAGCCATTTACAGCCACCCCATTTAAGCGAGTGAATAGCCGCCGGTTACCGCAAGTAACCGCTGTGTTATAACTAGCAGCTTGCTAAAAATTACTTATAGTGGAGAGTATGACTTAAACATCATACGGTGAATAATGAGTAATGTAACTTCACCTCGCATCTTCTTGTAAACTCACAAATATTCTTCATTGTGGTCTCTGTGCAAGTAAGCACCCAACTCCTCTTATTAGTATACTTCAGATAAGAATCGTCACAGAGAAGTAGCCTTCTGGCAAATTTTGAGATAAGCATGCTGACACACACTGACTACAGTTCAGACTGAACTTTATTTTGGGTTGGTACGCTAATTTTCCATCGATCAGTGCGGCCAAGGTATATTCACCCTCTACCCATTGACTTCCACCCTCCACCCGCCTGTACTGCGGCCGCGGGTTTAGCGGCAACCAGTCAACTAATTGTCTTTCACTGACTACCGAAACTTTGAGTTAATCATAGAGTTCATTAGCGTGTGTACAGGTACGTTCAAAAATAAATAAAAAACAATTTTTCACGAAGTATATCTGAGTCACCGGTGAAGTTACATCACTTAAAATTTACCTTTAGATGTTTCAAGGAATATTCTTTACAGTGTGGTAACCATATTAATTTTTTCTTGTATATTTTTTTGGCCTCCCAAAGATGTACGCTACTGGCTGATATCAACTATTATAGCTATTAATATAACGAGATTATTATGCGATTTATAGCAGTCACCACCTAGCTATGTCCGAGACGGTGTTAAATCGCTAATAATCGAGTTATATTCAAAGCTTTATCGTATCATTGACAACGGCGATGTAATTTTATTTCATTTCATTATGGCATTTCAAATCATGCAAGATTTGATATTCTTGACCATATATTAGCTGCCAATACTAAAAATGCTATAAGGTTGAACTTGCTTCCGGACAAATCTAAAATTCATTAAGAGAAAACATATCGGCAGTTTTGTGAGTGGCGGAATAAATTACACGTTTAAGGTGCAGAAGAAACGGTGTTGCTGGCGTATTTCGCAAAACTTTCTGAGGAATATTCTGCTTCATCCTTATGGTCGAAATATTTCATGTTACGAGAGACTTTAGAACTGAAGGAAAGAGTGAAAGTCAGCGGATACGGCGCCTAAAGATGTTTCATCCAAGAAAAACAACGTTGGTTATAAAGTAGAGAAAAAGTGAAAAAATGCGTTCACAAGAGAGCAAGTTTGTGCAATTTTAATGGCGAAAATGGCTTTTTTAATTGGAATATCAAATAATTGAATTATCGAAAATGACCACGGAATATGTTAACGTTTTAGAGGACAAGCTGATTGTTGGGTACTATTCCCGACCACAAGAAACGGATCTTCGCTGTGGTATCTGACGGCGAAATCAATGCTGTGTGCTTTTATTTAAAGTACGCGATATTAAGGTCAGTCTATGTTACTAACCGAAGATTGTTTGTATCATATAAAAAAGGGAATTGCAGTATGCATTTCTTCTCTGAAATACCTCAAAAGCTAGCTGAGTATCTCTAACTTGAAAATCCTAATGTGCAGTATACTGATCACTGCTCTGGAAGATCTTAGGCAAATTCTCTTGTTAATGCTGGAGGAGATATATTAGACCTACAAGAGAATGGTGGATGGGAATCGGTGAAGGTTACTAGAGGGCTGGAGGGTATTTAGAAGAAAGTGTGACCAAAAAAGTTTGTTCGCAAAATCCAAATCGGTGATGGATAAGATACTGATGAGAAAGGAGTGTTTGCTCGGTGATTAATCAGGTTTCAGATCAGAGGACATATATGATCGTGGACGCTAAAGGTAAATGTTTATCCATCAATTTTGAAACATGTCGAATTATTGTTTTACATTGGTTCGTTTATGGTTGAAAATTATTAATAAATATTTCATATAATCATGTCTTGGTTTCCAATGATACGATAAATGAGTGAAAACAGATCCTTTGCCGACCTTTACAAACCAACGGAATTCAAATCTCACCAAATATCAATTATTAAGCTATAACTGGTTGGTGCCATCTTAAGTGGGTCACACTATATATTTTAACAAAAGAGTGAACTGTCCCTAGCTGTTTTAGCTTCATCTGACTGAAACCATGAATAAACCACTTATCACTATTAATATTAATTAAGTAATAGTTAGTAATAATGAATCATTATCTTATTTCCAATGTACGACCTTGAATTGCTCTTGTAATCTATCGACCTAATGTTTATAGTTGAATATCAAACTGCTAGATTTAATTTTTAAACTTTACCTACATATAAAATTTTTTACTGTCAAAAGTCACAATACTTACTCTGCCACTGTTTGCATAAATGTTATGTTGGTATCGGATAATACATCTAGCTCTTAGAGTGTCTTTTTGCAGAAATCTGAATATTCTGAACTTAAAATAAAATACCGAGACAGTATAATGGGAGAATCTCGTGCTCTTGACTAATTTAGAACTGATTTAAAAACTGTATCGCGATTGAACGAAGCTTAATTATCGCACTAACCAAAATGTCAAAATCAGATTAATTCAATAATCACAGAACAATAGAAATTACTTTTACACGCTCATGACATGTTACAAAAAACCTGAAAATCGACTGAATTGTATTTTCTGCTAAAATATATGGAATACATTATATTATAATAAATTTGTTACAAAATTGCTGTCAGCGGATAACATTAATAAATTATTCTCCATGTCAACGCTAATGAAAAAATGTGATCATAAATTTGAGCTAGCTGGAAAAAAAATATCAAAATTATAATATAACGTCATTCAACAGGGAAAATATAACGAGAGTACCAAATATAATTTGATTAAATTTCACACCAAAAAAATTTAACGATACGAAGTGTAATGTGAAAAGGACCATTAATATTCGAAATTCCAAGTGGTTAATGAATACCGGTTGTCCCAAATCAGAAGAGCAGAATTCGAATTAAGGGCATTGCACTTTAAAGAAATTTGTATTGTCAGTGTGACGTGTGTGTGACGGGCAAATCTGTGATAACTGTTAGTTTTTTTTTGCAAAGCGTTTTAAGTTTATTAATATGTGCCTTCTCATTTTTCACAATCCGTATTAAGTGCTTCTTTCTAGGTGAATCGCCCACTTTAGAAAGGCCTTCGATATTTCGAGAAATAGAGCATTGATTCGATGAGGGGTACATTGGTTACTTTGGAACCATGAACAGCTTGCACCTTCTTCTGTGACAGGCATTACAGCTTTTCCCCTTCATAGTCTAGGAGGAATCGGCGCATGAGTACCGAAAACTATTCCACCTCAATTTTTTTTATGCAATCCTCTTCAAATTGCCCTACTGATGATATAAATGCATGTTGCCATGGGGCAACCCGGTGCCATATTGTTTAGGCCGAAATTGTTTAAAAAATTGCGAGGAATTGTTATTTTTCAACCGGACAAATTTTCTTTATAATCTTTCTTGAAATACCTACCAATAAAAAAGGTCCTATGACTTTTCACGATAAAGTTGATGTTTCCAAAGTAATGAATTTTTTAAGGTTCGAAAAATCTCAAATCTGGGAACTTTCCACCCATGAAATATACAGGGTGTTTCCAAATTACACCTACAACGTTTGCATGTAGATACCTCTCGTAAAATTGGACAAAATGATATGAGGATTATTTAATATAATTTACTTTTCGAATTACAGGGAGTTAAAGTTTTGAAAAATTGAATGTTTTAATTCGATAACTTTAAAATGGATGAATAAATTGATTTGTCATTTGGCAGGTTCTTTCCAAATGTGAGAGGGCATATTTTGATGGGAAAATATTTTTCAATTTTTGATCCAGTGGTGTACATTTGGAAGAATATGTTACCTTTCCCCTCCCATTTTTACGCCACTGACATTTGAAGAAATTTTTATTCAATTTTGTATTCCTCAATGGTTTTCACGTGAAAAAAGAATAACCATTACGTATCAAAAAATGTGTAGTTTTCAAGATATTTAATGATTTCATGAGGTCTACAAGATCACTTCTTTATAATTAATAAAAAAAAAATTCTTGTATTTTTTTCAATAGCTACCAAGTACTTATGGTTGGAATATGTAAAAGGAACTAATTTATGAAAAAGCGATTCATCTAAAAAATTCGGAGATTATTAAAAAAACTTGACCAAACTAGTGATTTTATTAACAAAAGAATTAAGCAGTCAACAAAACTTTGTCCATTTACATTTATACACAGTCTGCAACGTTTTCTCATCAAAAATCGCATACCTTGGAAAGACTGGCGATTGCCGGAAATAATTGCTGTAGCTGCATGGATTCTTTTTATTTTTTTTTTCAAATAAAATCACTTGGGACAAATATTTTCAACAATCTTCTCCGAATGTCTTAGATGCATTGCATGAAATCATTAAATATCTTGAAAACTACAAATTTTTTTATACGTAAAGGTTTTTCTTTTTTCACGTGAAAACCATTGAGGAATACAAAATTGAATAAAAACTGCTTCAAATGTCAGTGGCGTAAAACATTCAATTTTTTAAAACTTTAACACCCTGTAATTCGAAAAGTAAAGAGGCTGGACCTCTGAATCCTCATATTATTTTGTCCAATTTTACGAGAGGTATCTACATGCAAATATTGTAGGTGTCATTTGAAAACACCCTGTATTTTTCATGGGTCGAAAGTATCCAAATTTAAGATTTTTCGAACCTTAAAAAACTCATATCTTTGGAAATATCAACTTTATCCTGAAAAGTCATAGGACCTTTTTTATTGGTATTTCAATATAGAATATAAAAAAAATTTGTCCGGTTGGAAAATAACAATTTCTTTCCATTTTTTTAAACAATTTCGGCTTAAACAATATGGCATGAAAAAATTAAGGTGGGATAGTTTTCGGTACTCATGCGCCGATTCCTCCTAGACTAGCAATTCAAAGCATGAAAAATTGTTACACTGCAAATTATGGTTTCAAGAATTGATGATATTTGGAATCCGAAGGTTCATTGGCAATATAACCAGGCACAGAAAACTTTAATAAGTTTTGTTCGAATTGGAATAAAAGCAGAAAAAACAAAGATTATGAGAGGAATAAGTTCATTATTGACTTAAAGTTATTCTTTTTTGGAATTATTTCCACTATAATTGTGTTAATGTTGTTAATATTAGTTTGAATGCAAGTAATAGTTATTAACAATACAAATACACATTTCTTCCATATTTTTTTATACGTAGGTTATCAGAAATAATATAAGTCTGTTAACATACCTTCAATGTAAGATGCTAAGACATGCTCTTCATTTTCACTGTTCTCTAAAGTTTCACACCACAAAAGAAGCTATTAAATAATAAATTTCACTATTATAATGAAAGGTGAGATAAAAAGTGAACTATTGACTCAATTATACAAAAGTATGCGAATTTAACAATAGAAATTCTCAATTAATTGTTACGTTTAGCGACCGGGTAATTTTCGCATTACTGTAAATAATAATCATAATAGTGGCGATTACTTGACTCTCACCGGAACTATAAACAAATTGTGTTCGTCTAGAAATGATGTAAGTATCATATTTTATTTCTCGAGCTCAATTCCAAAAACAAACAATGGCAATACATACTTTCAATAACCAAAGCTTAAAAAATATCTCGTGCCACTGAAATATTAATTTTAATTTGTTTTTTTTTAAGCCGAGATAAGATCTTATGAGGTATCACGAATTCTTTTATGCTACGCATATTTTAGAGATGCAACGACCATTTGCACAATATTTAGCAGAGGACTGGTTTGAGAACCAGTCTGAGAAGTATAAAGTATGTGCATCTGACCCTTCGATGAACTATTTTCCCGTATTCAGTTGAAATAAAATATTAGACTTGATCTACACTGCTCTTCTCACTTGATATGTATCAATAAATAAAAAAAATTTTTCATTCTTGTAAAATTTTAATCAAAATTAATGTCAGCTGTTAATAGTAAAGTGATATATTTTCTGTATATTAATAAGTTCTGTAATCATCGTTGATTTGTTAGGTAAGTGTGCTTCATTTGAATACTAATTCATACTCTATAATGATTTTTTAATATTTCAATTGTGATGATCGATTATTTCGAATGAAATTGGGATCGCTTGATTGTAATCTACTTACATAAATTGATGAAAAAATATAATCAGACAGTATTTTTTATATTAAGTTTGGGAGGGTTTGATTGAATTATTTTAATTTTGTCTTTTCGATGAAAGCATTAGTCTGATAATAGAATTCCTGAAATCTATTGAATAATCAGTCATTGCTTGATTACATTTCAATATCCTGCTACGAATATCATCAAAAATTGATAAAAATTTAAATTATTCATCAATCTTTGATAAGAAAAAATAAACTGAGGAAATACCCTGTGGTATATTCATTGTTCATTCTGCTATTATTGGGAAATTTCATAAAAAGGGGTACCCAATTACACCGTTTGCTTCTTTTTTCACAGCACCTTCATTTTAAATTTCAAATTTCATAATTTTTAATCCATATCGTTTAATGTTACGAATCTATTCTCTAGTATACCTCCTAAAGCAACAATAAATCTTGTTGATAACTTGCTCACGTACAATAATGTTAATCCTATAATTCTGTCTGATATAATAGCTTTATTTATAAAAGTGTTTAAATCAAAACTATTTCCATTTCAATGGAGAGGTTTATAGCAGTGAAGATGGTTTGATTATGGGCAACACTCTCAGTCCCCTTTCATCAGAAATAATTCACAATACTACTATATACTGGCACCGAAATGTATACGAAATTTTAGCTAGCCTTATTTTCACAACTGGACAATTATACAGCTTTCTTTACTTACATTAACTCAATTCATAACAATATGCAATTTACCGGAAAACTTGAACAAAATAAGACTATAAACTTTGTAGAACTCATAATTTCAAATATAATTAACAAACATGATTTTTCTATGCTTCACAAACCATCACATAAAGATAGGTATTACGATTCATAATAGTTCGGTCCACCCATTCAGTCAAAAATTAGCAGCAACTTTCAATAACCCCATTAAATACTAATGATTAAAAAAAAGGAGTAAATATCATTAAAGAAACATCAGTCAATTACGATCCAAATTTAATTGACGATGTTATAATTAAAAAGATACTGAATAGACTTTGGAACAAGTATTTATTTCTGAAGAAAATAAAAATAATTAATTTGAAAGCTTACCATACTGTGGAATACCATCCTTAAAAGGTGAATAATTTTTAGGATGGATTTTTGCTTCAAAACCGACTAGAATTTATCCATTTGAAAATAACAAATCATTTTGTCATTTTCTTGATTGAAAAAAATTTAGGGCGCGGTCGAGTATCGAACCCGCGTACTCTTCGTCAGAAGTCCGATGTTGTACCAACTAATCCAAATCACCTGTTATATTAGTGGGAAAATGTAATCATGTTGAAAGGTATTCATGATAAGTATGATTGAAGTATGATGAATTATAATTTCACTTTCAGTTTCTATAATTATCCAACCAATTAATAATTGTAATAACCTACCTATATTATATAGTTAAACTACTTGAATTTCGGTCACTATTGATAGTTATTGTTAAGGGGCATCTACCGAATTCGACCTTGCACAATTATGTTTTGTATATTTTTTTGTTTCCCTACGTCCTCACGTTTAAGTTCACATAACGAAAATTTTATTAGAAATATGAAAGCTCCGCAACATGTAGGTAGCCAAGCGGTCCAAGCGGATTTTGGTTCACGTACTACTCTATAAGCTTCGTCAGTACTGAAATGGGAGACCGCCGAGCGTTGTATCAACAATGGAACGGCACGCGACTACTGAAGCAGAGAGACAATGTCAGTCATAGAAGGATAGAAAAGCGAGAGATGGATTTTTATCCGATATTTTAGTGGTAGCTACCGAATTTCAATAAGGAATTGTACGGTCAAAAGTAATTTGAGGATTCTGAGATTTTTATATAGTATTCATAAAGCTTCAAATTAGTTTTTCCATTTAATCCATATTTAATTCTTTACAAGGGCTCAAACTTTGCTTAATATGTGTAATTACCTCATGATTCGTATTTTTTTCAACAAAATTTGGTTAGCATTTCAAAGTTTTTATTCGATGAGAGCTCTAAGTTCAACCTTAATCTACATGATATATTTTCTTCTTAATTTTCAATACATCCATTACCTCAACATTCTTTGCCAAAAATACTTCGATATTTTGTCAAATCGCTGCCGATAGATTCCCCTTAATTTTGAAATTAATTATGTCAGATGTTGATTACACATTATTTGGTGAAATTATCACGTGCTCGTAAGAAAAATTATGTACATTACTCGTGGGAAAGTGATTTTTCACACTCGTGTGATTGTCGCACTCGGCTCATGCCTCGTGCTACAATATTTCCCACTCGTGTGAAAAATGTCACTTTCCGCACACGTTATGTAATATACTATTAAAAGCTTATCGTACTTTGGAATACCATCTTTAAAAATTGAATAATTTTAAACGTTTTAGTTAAGACATGAATTTTTGCTCCCAAACCGACTATAGGTATATTTTATCCAAATTTATTAAAAATAACAAATCTACCTCTTAAAAATCAAACACTTGCTGTTTCACCATTCAGAGAGTTTTTGGATAAATTCGCATTCCATGTTTAATATTTAACTTTTTTAAAGAATGTTGATGAATAAGTATATTTTGTTCAAAGGTGCATTCATACGAACATAGCACTTCTTTAAATCTCAATCCATGTAGACAATAATAATTGTATCAGAATATCATTTCAAATAATATTTCTTTATTACAAATAAGATAAATATAAACCAGAAGGAGCACACCGAAAAAAATGTTGAAGACTTATAATCCAGCATACCATTAACGTCTATTCTATTCAATTAAAATATATTTATAAAATGGGATCCACGCTATTTAATATTATCAATTTGGATCTGTTGTTTACATGGTACACATGATATTTATCATAATGATGAATTTATAATGCGATAGGGATTGGAATTAAAAGTGAATGAAATTCCAATTAACGAATACAGAGATTAGTAACCACAAAACATAGATAAAATAGAATCAAATTTGGAAACGCGTCATTTTCTTGAAAGTGTGTGGTCAGAATTGTACCAGTTGGTACAGTTTGGTACAGTTTTGGAAAATAGTTATTGAAGTTACATTGAAAAAAATCGGGAAACTATATATTATGTACACTGAGGGCCGAAATAAAGGAGTACATTTGAAGGAAAATATAATATACAGGGTCCGACTTATGAAAAAATTATATGACAGTGCATTTGAGCTCGTTGCAAAAATGAAAACTGTTTTAGCTAAAATTGTACTGATATGTTTTATCGGTAGATAAACTATCCAGAACATTTTAGTGAAAAGGAAATTTTCCGAAATCACCGGATTCGCGAAATACCATTTTCTTATTAAATAACATTTTAACAAATAACACATTTATGAAAACAGTTTAGTAACTTTAAAACTTAGAAAAAAATATTATGAATGTGGCCACCTAACAGCCCAGAATTAAATCCGGTTGATTATTCAATTTGGGGATTTTTCGAACAAAATTTGTATGACGGACAACAATTTGCAGCAATCGAGCAGCTCAAAGAAAGAATGCAGTTTGTTTGGAAGAATTTTGAACAGGGTGCAATAAATGGGGCTATCAATTTATGGCGCATGCAGACGACTTCAAGAAGTGGTAAACAATAATGGTGGCCATATTCATAATATTCTAAAGTTCCAAAGTAACTAAACTGTTTTCATAAATGTGTTATTTATTAAAATGTTATTTAAAAAAAATGATATTTCGCGAATCCGGTAATTTCGGAAAATTTCCTTTTTACTGAAGTGCTCTGGATAGTTTATCTACCGAAAATGCATATTAGTACAATTTTAGCTAAGACAGTTTTCATTTGCAACGAGCTCAAAAAATGCACTGTTATATAATTTGTTTTTATAAGTCTGACCCTGTACATTATTTTTGCTTCCAAATTTACAGTCATGTTGAGGACATGTTAGGTTATTAGCCCTGCAAAAGGAAAATAAATCGCCCAAAAAACAAAAAAAATATTTTTAATCGAAAAATGTACTCCTTTATTTCGGCCCACAGTGTATATTATTTCAAATAAATAAAGGGGTTGGGAAACAGAATTAAATTTTGGCATTTTGATTAACCGTAGTATCTATCATGCGGTGAATATAAATGTTCACAAAGCTCTAGTATGTCCTAAAAGCTTGGCCCAAAATTCCTGGGCTTCAATTTTAACAGAAACAAATGTCGTATGAATACCCAAAGCTGGAAACATTTCACACAAAGCAATAACGGAGTGCGAGCAGGAAATACCATGTCTGAGGGCGGGTCTATCAATGCTCGGTTAAATATTGTAGCATTCGGCTAAATCTTAGCTGTGGGTCAAAGTGTTTATCAACTGCCAGTTTGCATTAGCTGGCAGTCAAACTTTCGTCTACCCTAGCTGCCACTATCATGTTGATTTTAACCATAGAACACACAGTCAAATACGAGAAAGTGGTGTTCCGTTATTCTAACCATAGATTCTAACTGACAACTGTGTCATGATTTTTTCATGTTTGCTCACATTTTGCAACAAATATTATTTCAATTTCAAATTTGATTGTGTTATTATCTTTTAGGGTGAAATCGAGAAGCTTATTTGATTCATTTATAGTAGTTTAGTAGCATAGAGGTTCTGTGTGTATTTTATTTCATTGTTATTGTCAATGGATCTTGAGGAATTTGACGACCTTTTCGATGAAGAGCTTGGAGCTTGGCGAAATATTGGAATTTGTAGAGTACGAAAGACGACCATATATTGTTGAAGAACGGATGAATCCCTTCAGAGATCTGGTTGATGTCGAGTTTATTACTCGGTTTCGACTATCTAAGCCCAGTGTTCTCATAATACTCCAACAAATTTCAGCTTTTCTCGCCAGGTCACTGCATCCGTCTTTTTGCATTCTATATACTTTTATGGTGAATTGTCACTCTGACTCCGTGAAATTGGGAAATCTTTTTTGTTTTGTGGACATGCTCAAATGCAAACAACTCAACAAAGCACAACATAAACGAAATAAAAATAACAGTACCACAATTTTGATACTGACAAGTGAAATTTTCCACGATGTTGTCAGAGTGAGCTTACGGTAAAATAGAAAAATAATAACTTTCACCTCTATATTCTTGATCCAGTGTGCTATAGCAAAATATGCGAATAAAATTAATAATATGTATATTTCATGTAACGGGTGATCCTCCTTACACCAAATAAAAATGAGAAATTCACACTCTGACAACATTACACTCACGTTCTTAACCCGAACAAGGTTGTCAAATGCTCATTTACACTTAGCCTCCAGTTAGCTAGCTGTCGGTTATGTGGTGCATTGATAAACGCTTTCTATTGAAACCGAGACTTTGACTGGCGGCTAGAGATAGCTGAGGGCTACGTAGCTGGAAGATTTAACCGGACATTGATAAACCCGCCCTTATTCTCCCAAAAACGTGCTTCTACTGTTCAGATGTTCAAGATTGATGGGAAGATCAAAAACCCAGCTTGGGATGTCAACGAGGAGACTGGCTTATCAGCACAAATCTTCTAAGATTACGATATCGTTGAAGTTGCAGAAAAACAGTATAAAATATCGAGAGACGTGAGTGCCTCAATTACTCTCAAGCGCAAATCCTTCGTATACCAAGATGCTCTCGTCAACTGAGGCGGGTACACTTTGCCGATGAGGAAATCATTATTTTAGATGCCGAAAAGTATTTCAATGGGGGTAATTTTGGAATGAAGGAAATCGATGGATTTCATACGGACAAACATGAAGCGACAATTTCTAGCAGGGGTATATCACGAACTTTTATGGGCGAGTGGGCGGTGAAGCTTTGAATAGTCAAAGCTAAATTGATATCTGTATCTGTAGAGTAGGGAGGGTGCGTGTAGGCTCACAGCACTTAGACCACATGTTATCCATTGTACATCCTCCGGAGAAGTTGTCTTCCTAGGTCATCGTCCATCCTGTCCTTCTCAGGAAGGTGGACAGGTTACTAGGAGACATCTCCTTTATATCGGCAGGTGTAGGCCAAGACTCACTCTCTTATTTCCTTAGTTGACAGTGGCCAGTCAGAAATCCTACTGTTAAACGTAGGTTTTTCCTGGTCATCGCCAAATATTCCTTCGGCGCCAGCTTCCTAGGGTCGCCCAGGGTGATCCTGGCAAGACTGCATCCTTTGATTCCATCCCATCTCTTGAGGGATTGAGCATGGGTGTAACGTTTGGCTAGTGCCGCAATTGTCGAAGTCGTT
This sequence comes from Galerucella tenella, assembly GCA_910591685.1. Taxonomy (NCBI): domain Eukaryota; kingdom Metazoa; phylum Arthropoda; class Insecta; order Coleoptera; family Chrysomelidae; genus Galerucella; species Galerucella tenella. Next base: position 28,450 of record CAJUYH010001350.1, on the reverse strand, counting down.
AGGCAGTAGGTGTCATTGGGTCCTAGAATTTTCAGTCCAGCGGTTTCCCTGGCTAAAGAATCGGCAGTGCGATTTCCTGTACTCCTGTCGTGCCCTTTAACCCACCTCAGGATAATATTGTTATCTGCCAAGGCGTTAGCTAAATCTTGGTGGCACTCTAGTACTAGCCTCGATATAACACGTTGTCTGTTCAAGGCTAATAGGGCTTGTCTACTATCAGTGCAAATTGTTATGTTTTTGCCAGAAATTCCTTTTCTGGTTAGTTCTTTCGTGGCAATTGAGATACCAGCCAGTTCAGTCTGAACCACGCTCTCGAGTAAATTGATAACTGCCTTTCCAAACTACTTCAGTTTGTCCACGAACATCATGCTAATGACGATATCATATTTTGGCAAGACTCAAAAGAGATACGCAAACAGCTTAGCATCGAACACCACATAACTTTTGTTCCCAATAGCGATAATCGTCCAAACTTGCCGCATGCCCGCCCAACAGAGGATTTTTGGGCTTTAATGTCTAGGAAGACTTATCGTGGAGGCTGGGAAGCCCAAGATAAAGAACAATTAAAACGGCCAATTTAAGAAAAACTGGAAGACGTTAATCTGAATTCCGTCCAAGACCTCATGAGATTTATTCGAAGAAATTTACGTCTGGCAGAGCAGATTGAACCACTCCACGATATTTGATAGCATACTTCAGTTATAATGTATGATAACTACTTAGTGTTCATAAATCTGATAAATATTTTGTGCCAAAACTGTTAGGACATACGTAATATATACAGAATTGTGCATTTCCAGATGTTTTTGTACAGGGTGAGCAGACAATGATTCCGGATCAGGAAGATTTTTGATATTGTATGCTTAGTTTTTGTAATTTTTCTCCAATTGTTTTTTCCGATGTGTTTTTGTAGTAACTGTTTGCATATCTTTTATTGGAGATATTATAAAGGGTTTCAACAAGTAGTAGAAGTAGATCAACATTAATAATATTTTAGACGTCAATATAATATTGTCATACTATTATAACGCCCCACAAATTTAAAAGGTGTATGGTTTCTTCCATGATTTTACTGTTTAAGTTGTATATGTCCAAGCAAACGAAGATTTTTTCATTTAATTATCGCTTGTCTGCCTTCAACTTCAGTAACTGGACTGAGGAAGAAAGGTTTGGAGAGTGAGAAAAGGAAGGTTAGAGAATTAATATTGCAGGAGGGTAGAAAATTTACAATTTGCTCAGCTACATTTGTGGAAAAGATGTTATATTCATTGGGGGAAATGCTCCTCCATGCTGATTTAAATTTCGCTCATAGTTAATTAACTTCCAAGCGTCCTTCGTTTTGTTGTTTGATTCAAATTTTTTTGGCATTTTGCATAGCACTCTGGTGTTGGTTTTTATAAACTTTAAATGCGTTCTGGTGTTCAGGCATCCAGTTGTAGCGCTAATACTGCTCTCAACACCTGTAGGTTTTCTCTCATTAATTTCAATTTGTCGTTAAAAAATGTCTCGTGTCTTTCGTCTCTGGTATTGATTCGTTTCAATGGAAAAACTTGATTTACTAGAGAACTGTAAATTATGTTGATAAATACTGTTATTTCATTTATGTTGTTGTTTTCGTCATAAGCAATTTCTCAATCAACTGATTCTAACCCTACTTGTAGAGAGTTTAAGCCTTTTCTTGTGATACAACTTTTCACGGTGTTTTCGATGCAATGATAAATAGTTTTACCATAGTATAACTTATATACCAAGTTTATTAGTTGTTACTTTGATTATCCTTGGTAAAATATTTTATACCTTGGTCATTTGTTGTTAATTGTTAGTCAATAAGATAAAAAAAAAAAGAATCTGAACATCCTAATCCTTTTGAAATTGAAGCTATACATCTTTCTCTTACAATTCTTCCCATTTCCTACATATGAAAATAGACAGAAAAAATGAAACAAAGAACAGAAATAATTATATTGAATAAACCTACTCCCATTTCTCCATTTTGAATTATAACACGTTTTATAATGAAGGACAGATTTTTTATTTCCTTTCCTATTTTCTTAAATTATCTTAATCGCTTGAAAATACCATAAGTAATAAAGTCATTTTCATTAATAGAAAAATGTGAATTACGTGAAATGATACGAATAATTATTAAGACAAGCTTTGATAACCAACTTAACAACGAAAGCGATTAAATTTTAACGACATCGATAAGTGAAATGAAAATTTCGATTCAAATAACTCGTCGCGGAGCCACTCTCCGCGAAAAATCGGGGGAATTGAATTACAGATACATTAAAATCAAATTTTTCACCGATAGCAGCGTACCAGATTCAAAATACGACATTATCAATTGGTATTTATATTATCCCAACTTCATTAGAAATAATTAAAAGGTCATCTAGCAATTCAGTCAAGTATCTTATAAATGAAAAATTTGAATAAATAGGAACACTCTTCACGCATCAACAGAAAACGCATTCGGTGCTTGCAAGTGGAAGGTGAAAAAATATGGGAATTTTGTTGAATTTTAAATTTTTGGTTAAAACTCAAGATGAACGCGAATGGCCGCAAGCACTGGCAATTGTCACAGGTGAGAAATTTTTAATTATTTTTCCATACAGTAAATGTACATTTAATGTGGTAATTAAATTTTTTGTAAAATAATATTTCTCACAAATAATATTATAAATGTATTTGGTTGAGTTGATTTATCATCCATCTATTTTTTATTGAATTTTTTCCAATTTCACAATTTTTATTACATTTTTTCAATCAATTTTTGAATCTAAAAACCAATAACCCGCCAACGTGTGAAATTAAATGATTGTTTTTATCATAATTTCTTTCTATAAACGTAAATTTCCCACATTATGATTTTTTTTCACATTTTTTTACATAAACTCCATTAAAATTATATTTGCCAGAGCTATTACGTCTGGAAATTATAAAAAATAATTGTACAGGGTTATTCATTATAAATTACCCACTCCCTATCATCGTTATTATTATTTTTAGAAAAAAAAGTCTCATATAAAAGTTGTTTGGTTATAGTTGAATTTTCCTAATATTTTATCAAAAGTTCAGTAGCTTGCAAATTTAAGGGGATACAAAAAAGGATAGCTCTTTTTTAAATGGGACACCATGTATATTTTCACATTTTTCACATAATTGACATTTTTCATATAAAGTAATTAAAACGGTTCTCAGTAAGAAAGAAAAAGTAAAAAATATATACCCATTCAAAACAGAAAACAAAGATTTTTTTAAGAGAATTTATAAATAATAAAAGATATTCGAAATGTCCACCATTATTGTTAATGCATAATTGATAACACCTTCTTATATTATTTATATTAACATTGCTGATGACTTCATTATTTCCATTTAGTTGGCATACTTGCGTGAATCACCCTGTACATTTACATGTATGTTTACATAACGCACAACTCAATTCAACAGTTGACGTGTCTCGGCATTTTTTATAATTTTATAAAATAATGACATAAAGAATTTTATTCCATAAGTGGTTTCCACACTGTATAACAAGGAAATACTTGTGAAAATATCAAATTCAGTATCTCTCGGAATGTTCCAGTTTCTAGTTTTGTCTGTGACGAAAGTTTGCAAATGCTCAAAAATATAATTTATTAGCTTTGTACATTCAGCTTGAATTAGTCTACTTTTTCATCCAGCTTCACCCAAACGTCTCGTTCCACACTCAGTAGGGCTTGTAGCAAAATTTTTTCAATCGAAAAACCACTATTGTCCTGCTCTAGTCTATTACTTTCGTTTTCCTATGGCGAAGTCCTTGCTTGTGAAACCATTTTTTGATTACAATTTGTCAGCTTCATATCATAAAATCGATTCTAGTACATCCTTATCAGTTGAATTACTATTTAAAGCAAATTTTATAGACATTTATGCCTTTTTTTTAAACATCTGCTAAAAGTAAATTGAATAAATATTTTTATTAGACATAATTATAAGCAAATCTTCTTTTTTTTAGCTAGTATAGCTGCCTTCATAGCTGGGCTGCTACATTCATGGTCTTCTCCATTTTTATTAAAAATCACAAGAGATAAAGAAAACTACGACATATCAGAAAAAGATGCTTCCTACTTCACAATCATCCACCCAATGGCTATGATCCTAACGTGTGTGCTATTTTCCATTCTATGTGATAAAATAGGGAGAAAGAAAACCTTAATGCTGATAACCATTCCACATCTTCTCTCCTGGATTCTAGCTGCTGTAGCAAAGAACGTTTACGTATTTTACGCATCTAGATGCTGTGCAGGTATAGCTGACGGCTGCTTGTTTGCAGCGTTGCCGATGTATATAGGAGAAGTGGCTACACCAAAAGTTAGAGGAACTTGGGGGAACTGTTTAGTATCAGCTATGTACTTAGGAGAGTTTGTGATTCATGTTATCGGGTGCTTTTTGAACGTCAAACAAACCTCCTACGCCTGTATACCATTAAGTTTATTATTCTTCATTTTATTCTGGTTCATGCCAGAATCTCCGTACTATTCCATTATAAAAGGACACGACGAAGATGCTAAGCTAGCATTGAAATTTTTGAAAAGGAAGGTAGATGCCGAGGAAGATTTTCAAAAGCTGCAACTTGATGTTAAACGTCAAATGTCTGAAGCAGGTTCTTGGAAAGACTTGTTTATGATAAAAAGTAACAGAAAGGCTTTGATATCAGCTATATTTCTAAGATCTTCTCAACAACTAGGTGGTACCAGCGTTTTTATTATGAATACACAGTTTATATTCGAAAAAGCTAAAGGTTCAGTAAGTCCTGAGATCTCATCGATGGTCTATTTAGGGCTTTGTCTTACTATGAATATATTAGTGGTTATATTTGTTGTAGAAAGACTTGGTAGGAGATTGTGTTATATATTATCTCTTTCTTTGTCATCTATACCGCTGCTAGTTCTTTCTGTGTACTTTTTCATCGATCGATATGTTTCTGATGTTAACATAGAATTTTTGAACTGGATACCGATAGTAGCTATGATATCTTATCAAATTTTCAATTCCTTCGGTATGGCTGTTATCCCGACTTTGATGTTGGGAGAATTGTTTTCCGCTAGCGTTAAATCCAAAGCTATGACAGTGCTCATGATAGATTTTGGATTGATGATATTCGTCACTAATAATATACTGCACGCCTTACAATCAGTTATAGGTTTATGTGGGCCTTTTCTATTGTTTGCCATTAGCAACATCATTTCAGCATTTATGTCTATGTGGTTAATACCTGAAACTAGGGGAAAAACTTTAGAACAAATCCAACAATTGTTAAAAAAGGAAGTGGATGAAAAAAGTGAAATTAACCGATAATGGTAATGACAGATTTAAATGGAAATTTTTTGTTTGTTTCCAAGTTATAAGTTTTGAAAGTTGAAAATAAAAAGGATAGTTATCCCAGTAACTGATGACAATTGAAATAGAAGTGACAATGTTTTTGAAATTCAATAAATCTTCTAGTTTCAGATCACTGGAGCTGCTAGCAATAAATCTACTAAATAAATAAGTTACCAACAGTTGCAATGAAAGTCATAGTTGTCCGCAATTTTTTCAAATCAGATTGAATATCATGAAAATATCTTCACAGACTTAGCAAGCTTTATATTTACTAATTTATATTTCTTGACATTGCTGCTCTCAATTTACAGCTTGGTGTTTAGAGCTATTCTTCTTTATATTTTAAAAACGTCCCTATATGCTGGAAGAATTCTTAAACATTCTCACCAGTCAAATTGAAATCAAAAAACCGTTATCCTTTTCATTTTTCGCTTATAACGTGGAAACCAGAGCTTAAGCTACAAAGCTTCATGTAGAGCTAATGTCTTTTTTGAATTAACGCATGCCTACCTCTTTTTGATTAATGATTGTGTTTAAAAAAATGTGATGAACGAATGAAATTTGAGAAACTCGAAAAAAAAGTATTGTTATATTAACAATAAAATTTTTTGTATTTATTTTTTAATATATGATTATTTATATTTATTCATCTAGTTTCATTTATCTAATTAATGTAAAATCTTATAAATAATATTTATTTATGTAACAAGGACGGAAAACTGTCTATTAGAGTATACAGGCACCTAATACTATAGAGACTTCACGTGGGTTACCAAGGTGAAAACTCGGATCATGATAAAAACTTCTAATTCCAATTATGAGATGGCGCACTGCGTCGTTCTGGTAATATTTCAGAAGGAAGTTGACACCCTTGTATTATCAAGTGGGCTAGCACAATTTGCATTCAATTTGCTTAGAAAATAGCAACAAGTTTTGAATATCACAAGAAACGAGCTGATTACAATAGATTGATCTTTCATATATGCCTACTATATCTTCTGTAGGTTCCTTGTGGCATTATTTATAATTTTTTCTCTCATTTTTTGGGAATGAAACCACAATAATTTTTTATTTCGACGTTTCGGTAGCGTTCCAGCTACCTTTGTCAAGATTAAATGATGATAGAATAATTTTTTGGTCCCTATCTGACACAACGAAAAAATATGACAACTAGACAATCAATAATATTTTGAAGTTTAAGACTACAAAACTTTGTTGTCAAATTTTCTTTAGGTCCATTCATAGTAGATCACATATCTGGTAAAATGTAATATAAATATTTTATTTTATGACATTCCAAAGATATGATAGTCTACTAGAAATGGAATCCAGTGAAGTGCACGTTCCAGGAACGGTTTTTATTGGGATAGCGCTTTTTTTCGCTTATTATGGAAATGTTAATAGAACGCGTTTGTTGTTACTTTTTTGTGTATGATTATTTTTGTTTTCAAAATATGACTCAGTTTGGTGATTTTGTGTATTAAAGTGTGTATCGATTAACAACTATTCCAATGATAAATCATAAGAAAACCTGGATAAAAACTTATGATCCTGATAACGCAGGTAATTGATTATTGGAAATTTCTCTTTCTAACATTGGTAACCAAATTTGACTACATTCGGCTGAAATACTAGCTACACATTTAGTTGTATTAAAGCACTTTCTTTGATTTGTTGTCTTTTATTATTGGGCTCTTTCAATATTACTTTTGCCGAATCCCATTGAATTTTTTGTGGTTTCATTCCCAAAAAAATAAGAGAAAGAATAATGCCTACTATACTTATGATTGCAGACATACGTACTAAATCTTTACGAGCTCCCAAACACAGATTGTATACAGAGGGATTGGTTTGAAGTGAGTTGTTTTAAATAATTTTCTTGCCATTCCGAGACTGAAGTGGTCACTTTATGGTGGGTTTACATTATTCAACTGAGTTGATCAAGTCAGTTTAACTCAAGTCACTTGAATGCGAGTTGAACGTGTAAACCGCTAATTTTCATTTCAGAGGATCAATTGACATGAAGTCGATTGAGTTGAACCATATTTAACTTTTTGATTCAATTCAGTAATTCAATTGCAGAGAAATCATGTCGCCGAGCAGGTGGTCGGATGAAAAATCCGTAAAATTTGTTAGTGTTTATGAAAACTATGAGTGTTTATGGGAGGCTAGGTCTACGGCAATCAAAAAAGTGATTAAAGATGCATGAATTAGGCGTAGAGATGACCGAGGAAGAAGTAAAAAATCTTAATTCGGGAATGAGGTTATTAGAGGCACCCTGTGCGGCCCTGCGATTAATCCAATCTTTTACCCATATCCTCTTTTTACGTTTTTTTTTTATTTTTTGCTAATATTTTCTGCTAATTCACTGGCTAAAACTGAAACCGTTTGGAGAACTGCTCTGTAAATTACACTTTCGCCATTTTGAATCAACTGATATGCATTCAATTCACTTGAAATGTGTAAACCAGTAATTGAATTCAATTCGCTTGAATTCAACTGACTTGATCAACTCAGTTGAATAATGTGAACCCACCATTAGTGTCCGTTGTTACAGACTAAAGTGTCACTTTTAGACCCAAGGGATATAAAGTGACAATTAAAATCCCAAGGGATTTTAAGTACAAATAAAAACGTACCATAGTAACATTAATCTTTATTTGTTCACCTTACAAATGATTCGTACTGTTGTTCATATACTTCTCTCGATTTTTGTGGTTAGTCTGTTTTAAGGTCGAGCACTATTTATTAAAGGTCATCACAATTACTGTAAGGCAGTAAATTCGTGTTTCCAATAACTCTCTAATGTCGGGATAGTGCACTGCAGTAATTGCGCACAAATAAGGACAAGCAGTGACCTTAATAATGTTTCCCTTATTCAAAACATCAAATGCGCATGCGTATATGTCACTATAAAAGCAGCACTCTTACTGCTTGACCTTATAAAAGTTCCAATAACTCTCTATTACGTGTCATTTATAATACCTTATACTACCATTGTATACTACTAAGCGTAAAACACATTATATAGTAGGTACTTTGAGCTTATCCTTTTTTTCGTTTCACTTATTGGCTTCTAGCAATTATTAAGTCATTAATAGACGAACATTTGCACAATTTTAATGATTATTGGTATTAACAGTGGTACTTATTATTTATTTGTAATGTGTATGGTGAAAATACAATTATAAAGATTTGCATCATTTAAGAATCCTTCACTTCTTGCAATATCAGAACTACTCATAGCAACTTCTTTAAAGTCAACTGCTGTCTTTTTATTCCTATAATACTTTCCTCAATGTAAATAAAACTGTGATACTGGTACTTTCAAGATCATCCCTTAGAACATAAAGTAAGGAAGGGTCCTTACGCCAAGGACAGTTAACTGGGATGGTTATCCAAAATGGCCGCCACAGAATAGAATATATCAGTGGCGCCGTACCCAATTTTAATTATGATAAAACTATTTCTATAAAATGGAATTAATATTTTCAATAACTTAAAATTTAGTAGAATAGAAAATATTGTAAGTAACAAGTGTATTATAAAATGATATAAAAGCTAAAAGCTTTCTAAATAATAATGACATGCTGAAAATAAATTTGATATATTTGTTTATAAACTAATAAATCAAAATGATACGCCCATGTGATGTCATATCATGTGAAGTGAAAATTTAGGTTAGGAACAACTATGTGTATTTTTTGAAATTTTTAACATGAAGACCAATATTCACATCCGTAGATTATAATTATTATAATAATATGTACTCACCGATGGAAAGTGATTTTCAAAGCGTCGTTTTTAGCAGTCTTTGAACGTCCACAAGCACTACAACTTACCATTGTCTTAAAAACCATATTTATATCACTGAGAGTATTATGTAACGTAACTGAAAAACCAACTTAACCTTAGAAAATCCTATCATAAACTAAAACATCTAAGTTAGTAATAATCGGCAAAATATAACATAAAAACCAACTTTTAAACAGCGACAAAACAAATAATAAGTCATAAAATGGTTATCCAAAATGGCCGACTTTGTCTCTTTTATTTATTATGGGAGATATAGCACACGCTAATTCCTTACTACTTTTCCTCTTCAGACAAAATGTTTGCTTTTTTGGTGTGAATACATCAGACTTTTGTCTCAAGAACGAATATAATCTCCGAAATTTGGAAATAAAATTTCTGTAGGTAGTCTAATATGATGTACGATTCAAAATAACTAACCTTGAAATGTCAATGTTGCAATAAACTTTCAAAGCATGACACAGGACCGATGCGCAAATAACGGATTCGAAGCATTTAACCTCATCAGTTATTTGCTACATATCGCCCCTGTAACGTTAATATGTATATATGTTTTGTGTTTCCACACAATATAGCTCTCAATAGAATGTATAGTTCAAAAATAAACTCGGAACAAGTGGAGGACGCAGACGCTGGATACGAATAAGAACATCTACTAAGTTGAAAAAAGCAGAATATTATCCTTTATTTTATTCCTTTAAGCGTACCGTATCATGAACCATTGATTAACAACGCATGAACCTCAGATTTTGGTTTTCCAATGAACATAATTTATTTTATTTATGTGTGGGTATAAGGAAGACCAACGGTCCTTTGGATTGTCTCGGTTTTCGGAATAAACCAAAAGGATGACAACCCATTTCTATAAAACTTTATAGGAACAATCAATTCCCACATACTGAGTTGATTTAAAATCGGAAACCCCAGAAAACGGTTACATAAATTTGGTGATTTTATTCCAGTAAATTGTTTCTATTCAGATGAAATTGTAAATCATGATAGAGATACACGCAGAGTAGGACTCCAACAATTGTTACGATAGAATAGTGTATCTAGTGTATTTTCACTGAGAACAGCAATATAACGTTTGTGCATTCTTCCAACTAAATTCAAAATTTCTTCCACAAACAGTAAGAAGTTAGTTACTGACGAATGAAAAACTGACAAAGGAACGAAAGCTGAGTTATAGGTGCAGCGCTAAGGCATATTTGAGCATTTGTATTATGGACAGAGAGCCATGCCGACATGAGTCTACAAATCCCAAAGATCTTTCTACTCTTGGATAATCAGGCAGCACTGATATCCTTACTATGACTCCAAATCAAATAAGAAACCAAAATAGGGTTGTGTTTAAGTATTTTCGAGGGCACAAAGTTATAGTAGACACCCTAGGAGAGAAAGAGCCTGAATCGGAACTCGATGCTCCCGAACGCTTGATGGTAAATAACATCAGCTCAAGTAAGCTGAGAACAATTGAGATGTCAATCAAAATAAACGCACCCGAAGTTATTCTGTAATCGAAAATAATGTCATGATGCTTAGGTAAAGTTTGGCTAACCTATCTGATGCCACGCGGTGTCGGTAAGGGGTGTGGATACATGGCCCTTAATTAAAATCAATCAATAGTCGAAATGGGAAGGGAGAATACACGCACGCGATCGCCAATAGCAGCTCAGGTGATTGCATAGCAACTGGCCGATCTTCACCAAATGAGTTTTTTCGTAGGTCGTGGTAAAATGCTCTCACTTACCATTGCCAGATTGAAAAAACCACAGAAAATTGATAATAAGTGCGTGAACTAGACCACATTAGATTGACGGGTTGAAAATTGATTAACATATATTCATAACCTAACTTGTTTGTGTTTGTATCAGAAAATATTCAGAAAAAAGTATTAAACATTTAGATTTTAAAAACTCAATCAGGCTTTTTGTATTACAAATATTTTGTGTTTAATTTGGAATAATGTTGTACAATAACTGTCCTCCTTTCAAGTTCGATTCTGTATACAAAGATAGAAGCTTTTGGGCCAACTATAACACTGACCCAATATATTTGAATATAAAGTTGAACTACTCTACTGTTCCACAGCTGTTATTCGGTAAAAGCAATCTGAGGCAACGACGTATTTCCAGTTTTATTAACAAGAATTAAATATACGGAGTGTAAAATGTGTCAAGTAGCTTGAACGAGAGAACTCTCTAATACAAAATGAATTAATAAATATTCTCAAAACTACATATGAAGCGTTTCCATAACGGTGTAAATGCCTAATTACAAATTTTTCGGAAGAAATGAAAAACATGATTATACAAAAAAAATATTTGATACTTTTAAATTGGAATATAATATATATAGAAATATAACAACATAAACTAGCAATGGGTACCTACGTTAAAAATATGGAAACTTAATTGAAATACCAGAACATTGTTACTGCCAATGAGGGTGCAAGTGAAGAAAATAAGAAATCCAGAAATAAATCGAAATAATGCTAGTACTGCTTCGCTTCAACGAAAAGATATTGGAGCATTTTTTCCGGAATATGAACGTGTGTTCTAGATTTTGGAAGCTGCCAGATTTTAAAATCTCCCAGTAGGTATAACTCATACAGCTATAACTCGCCAAAATTTCTGGTCATCATTACCACACCAAATTTCTCTTTGTAGTTATTGGCAAACTTTTTGAAATAATAAAAATCGTCAACCACCATACATGTGGATGCTTGTTAAACATTGCTTTATAACCTCACTTATAGTGCAACAAATTAATAATCATGGAAAGACTCAACGAAGTGAGGGTAGATGCAATTAATTTGAAAATTATGTGAAGGAGAGAGCCAGAAGAAACGTTTAAACTCACTTGAAATTGGAGATAAATTAATAATAATTGAAGTTATATATCAAATAAAATTAGGTTATGTTGTTCTATCAAGATTAGCACGTTCAACAGAATTAAGCAACGATAGATCGCTCTAAAAATCGCTATCTGATCTGTAAATACACTCACATCTGTGAATCCTTGAAATATTCCACAGTTTGACAATTAAAAATTTATTTTGGTTAGATACTAATTTGGATCATTTTAAGTGATTTTATGAATTCCATAACAAGTAAATATCATTTAAACGATGCAAAACCACAAAAAAATACGATGAAAGTTCGATATAAGAAAGGTTGACGTTTGTAATACTATGAAGAAGAGTTTTTTTTAAGTATTGTTCTCTTTTTTTGTAGGTTGATGAAACGTAACCAAATCACGTATATAGCAGAGGATGCATTTGAAAATGTGACTTCGCTGAGAGTTTTGTAAGTAAAAATCCAAATATTTAAATCAACTTGAATAAAAGTATATTTATTTTTATTATAAGCCTGCTATTATGACATTTTGTCCCTAGGATATTTCGTCGTGAAAATAAAAAGCATTGGAATATTTCCAACAAGCTACGTGGTGTTTTTCAAATATTCACTCCATTTAAACTTTAAATCAGGAATTTCATTTGTTTCTATTAAAAAACCCTATAAAAATCCAATTACAGTGGAGCAAGCTTCCACATAACCCAATTTCTCTGCTACTACATCTTTCATGACACTTCTTCTTAAAAAACATGTATCTTTCAGAAAATTTAATGAAAAAACATCCTACAATTCACACTCCACTACATAATTTATTTTAAAGTTGTTGTATTTTTGTGTTGTCTAGCAGAGCGGCAATATATATCAACTATTTTCCAAACCTAATGACCTAAAAACAAAACTTTTTGTTTTAGAGAACTGGACGATAACTTCCTGACACAAATACCCGCTGCAATCGCAAAACTGTCGGACCTGCAAGAATTGTAAGTAGAAAAAACCAAGTTTCTTTATCTCCTTTTCTAGTTTTACTGAAATACAAATACCAGTGGGATCAATGGCGTTGAACCTAAAAACTTTTTGAAGAGGGTTCTTTTTTTAACCTATAAATATATCAAACATTTTTTGAATTATAGTGTTTCTAGTGTCATATTTTTAATCACATTGATGGCAAATGCCACCCAATGGCGTGCATATAAATGTTTTATCAATATTTCACACTTAAATTAATATATAGTATTTAAAAATTAACATGCTTACAAAACTTATAAAATGTATAATGCTCATTAAGCCAGACAATGGATTATCCAAATTAGCATGTCCCCATATAAGATCTAGACTGGTCAGGGACTGCCTACAAAAACTACTAACCCCGGCTAACCATAATAAAGCGACTATTAAGTGACTCCCGGGGCACGAAGGCATTGAAGTAAATGAAAAGGCAGATATCCGAGCAAAGCTAGTGTCTGAAACTGCATTCAGTGGTCCTGAATTTGGAATATTAAAAACGGCTGCACGTGGTTGTACATCTAGGTGGATTCAAACTAAACATCAGTCATACTGGGGACAAGTGTGACCAAAACAGGAACACAGCGAACTCCTGATCAAAAAACCCTCGGAGACACCGACTAATGGAATATTAAACCTCATCAGTGGTCGGATGAGGATAGTGGTGGGCTTACTCACCAGTCACTGTACCCTAAGGAAGCACATGCATACAATCGGCATGGAAGAGGAGGAAACAGCCTCTCACATTATCCTCGATTGTGAAGCATTATCTCATTGGAGATATAGACTCCTGGGACTAGAGCATTCAAGGGTGGATATCTCCAAGAAGGACCTAGTGAAACGACTGTTGAGTCTTATAAGGACCACTGCTCGGTTCACATCAACGGCAAAACCGAGAGCAAAAAGCCTATTGGCTGAATAAAATTTGAAACTATTTATTTTCTAAAATTATGTTCAACTCTCCTAGATACGAAAGCAATCTATTTCATGTCTTTTTTCGTCTAACTCTAAATCAATTGAAATTAATTACCGTTAAGATCTACTTTGCAGTGCAACAGCTCACGGCAAACTGTATATCACATTGCATAGTTACAAGATCAGAAATAACCAGAAATCTAACAATTCAAAACACAAGTCAAGTAAATTAACTCTGGTGAATAGTTGATATACACAATAACTCATTTTAATACTAACATAGTCAGAATGTACCAGCGTGTAAAAACTTCTGTTCCCATACCAAAGTCTATATATTCCAATAAGTCCGACCACTCTCTCGACGACGCGAAAATCCCCCTCCTGCCGACACCCACCGTCTCACCGGCAAAACCCACATCTGATGTGGGATTTATTTATTTTTCAGTTCTGTTTGACTTACACGGTGGTGTAGCAGAGCGTTGTATCGGGTGCGCCAAAGAAAGTGATCTTGAATTTTAATTTGTGCGAACGTTATCTGCACTGTGTTTTTGATTGTGTGCGATGCCTTCTTATGGAAATTATCGTCGCGTGGATTCGTATAGAAACAATACTGCAATTCATAAACAATTATCATTTTTTCGTCTTCCTAAGGATCCTTGTTTACGACGGCCAAGAAAAAAAATGGTCAGCCAATATTGGACATAAAGAGGAAAGACTATCAGGATTTGTCCACAGAAGAAGGAAATGCCCTGGTTTATGTGGGTGGATATTTTTTGCAAAAGTGTTTTGTTAAACACAAATGCGATATTTGCCTAAACTTTTGCAATAAGGAAGGTTGTGACCAATCCACATCATTCTGCGAAAAAAAAGTCTATGAAGGTAATAAGCAGGGACGGTTTGGAGGATTGACAGTTCCTCCAAACATTTTCAGTGAATATCTGATTTCTTTAGAAAATATATTCACTGAAAATTTCAATGATTCATGTGTGCAGGATGATGTAGGAATAGGAATGAACTTGAAGACCAAGTCTACTATCGCATTTTCGCATCCTTGCCCTAACTTCCCATGGGAATACCTGCTATCCTTATATACAAGGGTGCGAATCCATTATACACTGAAATTTGCAAATTCCTCACTTAGGACTTTTAGAAAGAATAAAGAACATCCTAAATTGAAAATCTTGAAAAATTTATAACTATTCAAGTATTTATTAATTTTTAAGAATGTACATAATACTTATTTGTTTGCTGATATTTCATTATTTTTATTTATTTAATCAATACAACGCTACAGAGTACACTCCAAATGGACTTGACCTGAATAATTGTTCATTTGTATTCGTTTTGTCCCAAGTAGATGTTAAATTGTGTTATTTCTTTTATAATGATTATATCAACACAAATGTTCATTCGCTGATCATTCTGTATTAGTTATTAAGTATTATCAGATATACGCTCGGATATACGTTATTGAAGTCTATGTTTATGATTTTTTTCATTCCATTCCTCGGTTAAAACAAAATTTCTAAAAAGTTACTTAGCAATAATATAATTTATATAAATTGCCAATATTTTTCAAAACAAGAATAAAGTCAACATATTTTCTAATTGCACCCGGTAAATTCCTTCACAAATGAATTCACCGTCCGTCACCTCGTATACTACCAAATGACTAGCAAAAACAGGTGTCGCACATGATTTAGACGGCCAGCACAACACTTTTAACACGTTTTGCAGCTTGCATGGATTCTGCAGGAAATAATTTTGAACACTCGCTGGATGTAGGAAATGTTTGTTATTTTTGAATAAAAATAAGCTGCAAAAGTTATATGATTAATTACTTTTCCCTACATTAGAAGGTTTGAGACAATTTTTGCCTACATTAGAAGGTTTGAGACAATTTTTGCACATATTTGAAATGTACGTAAAATTTACGTATTGTTGGCATCAACGTATATATTTTCAACGTTGGCAATGTAGGGTTAAAATTTGAATTATGCTCTTTGTAGAGTAGAATAAGCTTTCGGATTTTCCATTTGCAATGTTTGAGACAAATATTTTCTGAAAATATATTATTATTTTTGTTTTTTTTTGCTGTAGTAGAATTTCAACTGCTCCATCATCTTGTTTAATGAAGTTCCATAAAATTCTAAGATGGGCAATACTATTTATAGTCTAGTCACTAGACTATAAATAGTATAGACTCTAGTGGAATGGAGAATTAAACAACCATTTGAAACAAACACTAGTTTTGATATGAATTTATATTCATTTTACATAGTAATAAATATAGTTTGAAAAAAACTAAAAAAAACACGCTTTTAAAGATTATCGAACTGAAAAGTTGAAAATAATTTAAAAAATAAACTAAAAACATATACTAGTATAATTGAGGGAAAAGCGTGGGGTGCTCGATATACGGAAATTATGGCACAAAGCGCTCCACGCTTTTCCCTCAATTATAGGTACCAGTATTTTTTCATATACTATTGTTTATTTTATTTTTAAAATTATTTTCAACTTTTTAGTTCGATTTTCTTTAAAAGCGTGTTTTTTTAGTTTTTTTAAACTAAGTATATTTATTTTTCATTTTTTAGTTCGATTTATTGTCAATAGAGTTTTTCTTTAAGTTCTCATTGATAGTATTATGAATTTCCAACAGAGGGTGCATGAATGTAAAATTCTTCTTGAACAACGTAATAAAACTCGATCTTTTAATTCTATGTCCTGCTACAAATATAAATAAAATTTTTCAATTAATCATTTTAGACAGAGTTGTATCATCTTGTGCTTGTTGATTTGTGAAATGATATTACACTATTTGCGACTAACTAATAATGACGACTCATGAATTATTTCTTAGTCGTTCCATTTCATCTAATGCTTCGTTGTTACATGGGGCTTTATCTGTCAACTTGGAACAATCAAGTTCTTCAATCCGAATACCGTCCAAAGACCTGCACCGACTAAGTGCGAGGGATGCTTGTGCGCGCAAAGGAGAGTTACAAACCCACAAACATACAAACATACAAGTGAAGCTAATAAAAGCGTGTTAAAAACTATAGTCAAAGGTACTCTTATCGTGCGGGTCATACGATTCATCAAAGACATACTCACAGTTTGTTTTTTTCATTACGTTTAATTATAACTTCCAAATGAAGTCCGTAAGATAAATAAGACAGACTTATGCAATTTTGACGGGAAAAAGAAGGATATGTATTTAAAGTATTTTTTCGTGAGATACCGTTGATGTGAAGTCGGTTACAGAGCGGTTATACCCCCACCAAAGAAATTTTAAAGGTTGTTATCGTTCATGATCTCTCGCGAAAATCAACCGGTTAATAAACATAACCTCAATAAAAAGTGACGAGTTACAAATGGTTTCATATTGTTCGAAAAATGTGTTCTTAGTTTTAACTATAATTGACGATTTTTTTGGTACTAGCCTTCTCGCAGTTATGTCATCACAAGTAACGTTGCATAGTTCAGTTAGGCTACGAGTTTCACCCTATTTTCACCCTAGAGTGAATCATATGGATTGATTGAGCAAATATAATGAACGGTGTTTTTTCAGCTTTTTAGAATGTAAATAAACTTTTTTTCGCAGTTACTAGCTCCGTGCATATTATACATAAAATAATGAATTATCTTTGATATTATACTGAAATTTCAATCAAATTTCTAATTTTCAAATGTTACTCCTGTCAATTAAATTTCTATAACCGCCAGTAACCATACTCCTAGGTGCGGGAACTCAAATAGATCCCGTTTTATAACTTATTGCGTCACAAATTACGTCATTAACATACTCCCCTATTACCGTTCTATCGCAAAAATGCAGTGGGACCTGAATAACAGTTCCCGTTATATCAACGGGATCTCGCGAAAAAATACCTTAATTTTCAGCGATTCTAAAAAGTCTTCCACCAGCGAAGTTTTTATTTAAATGTCAGTTTGACAATTCAAAGTGACAATATATGATGTAGCTATCTTGGTACGTCTATGTAGCTATCTTCATGTTAGTTAAGATAATCTTCTTCTTCTTCTTCTTCTCTCCGGGTGTATTTGTTATCTCACATTTTGGTAACCTCTGTGTTTTTTGATTTGATACATATGGTTAGTGACCTTTGAACCCGCACGATAAGAGTGCGTTTGACTATGCTTCCAAAATCACTTTTTTGGAAATGTCTCGAAAACATATGAAGATATGGCAACAAGTTTTCAAGGAAAAATGTAGATGTCAAAATTTCCTACAAAATTATCTCAATTCACTTTTGACGTAGGTACCTATTCGCAATAGAAACCGAGATATTTGCAATAAACAAATCTAATTCATGGCTCAGCCAGATAAAATATTTAAATTTTGAAAAATGTAAATTTTTCTACCTTTTTTTTATAAAATGTGGAAGTCATCTCAAATATTTTATTTTTTATTCATTCATTTAAGTATTTATTTAGAACATATGAACATTTTTTCATTCCAATAATATTTTTTGTCGCCAACCGTTAGTAAAATCGTCAATTATCAGATTGATTTCCGGAAGTAAACAAACAGTTTACCTTCCTTTACTTTATCCGCCGTATTTGCGGCAGGTAAAGTAAAATGCGGCAGGTAAAGTATTTTGACTTTGCCATTATACTCGGAAATCATTATCTGTCAGTGTCACGCTTCTCCCTATTACGGCTCGGTAATAGTTTTCTTGCGATTTATTTATAACAAATTATTGTTGGAACTCCTTTGATCTCAGGAATTAACTTTTATAATGCTTCAGGGTGTACCTTCAATTTAAATACCTATAACAAATAATGAGTAGATTTGTTCTATATTTGCTGCTTACTTTGTCATAATAAAATGCAATGAAATATACCTCAGTTTCTTACATTCTGAATTCTGAGCAGTTGGCGATAAAATTTAGTATGCACCACGTCAGTAAAGTGTCTTCATCGGACTCGCCTGTTATTCGCCTCGCTTCGTTCGTCTCATAATTTCAGACTCGTCCGATAAAGAATCATCACTTTACTGTCATAGTACATAAATAACTATTATATCAAAATTTGGAAAAAAAAGTTCTTGTTTAAGTACGTTCTACATCAGTCTTTCCCAACGTGGGCGATAACGCCCCCTTGTGGGCGCTGCAGGCCTAAAGGGGGGCGGTAAGAGACCCAGAAAAAAAAGGCGGCGTTGTGTAGGACTTTGGGTCGATTTATAATTTCATCTACCTAGCTAGGAAGACTCTTAGACACCGACTGAGCTCTCGACTACATCTTGTGAACATCAACTAATATTAATTAAGATATAGCTCAAACTCGGTTGGGCAGAGGTGAGTTTCACAATTTTCCGAATTTTTCAGTATCCTGCAGTAACGACGACTTGTTTGCCTACTGCCAACATTTGGAAAACCTCCACATTGACTTCACCGAACGATACCAGGACATTTTAAACTTGGAAATACCAGACTGGGTGTTGGATCCGTTTTCAAATGTCAACACAGCAATGTCACCTCAGCTGGAAGAAGGACTTATAGAATTGACAACAAACGAAGAAATAAAAATCAAGTTGAAAAATGGATATCAAGATTTTTGGCTACAAACACCGATCCCGCAATTGTACCCTGGATTGTGGTCAATTGTTCAACGATTTTTGATAGCATTCCCTTCGTCATATTTGTGTGAACGTGGATTTAGTGCTGTGGCAACCTTGCTTACTAGAAATCGTTTGCGTGTTACCGAACGTGGCGACTTGCGGCTGTTTTTGAGTAAATTGGAACCTGATATCAACAAACTTATTGAACAGCATCAGATTCAACCTTCACATTAGTTTTTATATAAGAATTGATTATGTTTGTTTTATTTTCAATAAAAGATACTCTGTCCGAATACTATAAAGTTGCGTTTCAATAACCAGTTATAAGTTTAAGTATGTTTAAAAATGGGGGCGTTAAAAAATAATTTATTCTTAAAGTGGGCAGTAGACAAAAAAAGGTTGGGAACTCCTGTTCTACATAAATTCCTGTATAGGTCACTTTTCGTATATCCCCGTAAAATCATTGAGATAATTTGCCACATTTCATAGATTCGATATATAAAATTCACATTTCTCGATTTTTAAAAAAACTTTTAATATTTCATGCGGCTCATCTATGAATTAGAAATAACTCGTTTTTTATTGCGAATAAGTCAAAAGTGAACTGAAATTATTCCATAGGTCATTTTGATATCTAGAAAAATTGATTTTGGGGGGAGTAGTTGCCAATTTTTTTATCCACTGAATAGAATTCAATTTATTTTAACTATCTATCTTTCAAATGTATGTATAAAACGAACTCACACTACATTATTGAAAAGTTTAAATCTCTACCCTATTTTGAAAATTACGAGTAGTAATATTGTTATTGAAGGTAAACGTTTTTTGTTGAAATCAATTTTGTTTTACCTCTCACGAAAAACAAGAAGTTTTATTCCTTTATCCCTTCTGTTCCACTCTGAATTTATCTTTGGCATGTAACCATTCTGATTACATCAATTTCAATTCAGTCCATCAGAATTCTTCCTTACCAATTCATCCAAGCACTGTACTTGGAAACATTAATCCATTATGACACTTCACTACTCACAAAGTTTCCTTTGTCAAATTATTTAATCAATTATCGTGAAGCTACTACGAAGTTTTCTCCATACATTTTTCATATCAGATTCGTGGCAAGGAACTAGTTAAGAGTTTTATTTTGTTAAAACTTTTGATATGGTATAAGAGTTCTTTAAGGAAGTGTGGTAAAGGTTTATTGTAGTATTTGAAGTTATTCAATTAGCTTAAAAAATAAGTACAGAAGTTTCTTCCTAACTTTGCGAGAATTATTGAGAAACCTGGCTCCAATAATGTGATATAGACTGCATTAACATTTTTTTATTAAGATTATTGTCCTTTCTATTAATATTTGTTTATTGTAAACCTTGTAATATTTCCGTGAGAAAAAGTGTCATTGTTCAATAAATAACCGATTCTTTTTTCAAAATACGTTGAAATACTATAAGCTGTGAACAATATAAAGAAGTTTCCATTTCTCACGTACTAAAACAGAAGTATAATATGATTATATGGTTTTAAATGAAACTAACTGTTTTTAAATGACTCCACAATATGTTTGTAAAAATAGGTAAATTGCAAGTAAATTGACAATTGTTTCGATATAAATATCATCATCAGAATGACAGTTAACTCAATATAATATGATTGCTTTCGCCAGAGCAACCCAATTAACTTGTAACTCAACTCTGAATTGTTTTTACAGCTCGATATCTGGTAACCGGATCAAGTACATCGGAGGAGGCTTGTTACAGAAAACTCCTGCTCTCGCCCTTTTAGAACTTAAAGGAAATCCTTTGGTTGGTGTAGATGCCCACGCTTTTTCCTTTCTTCCTCGACTACGAAAATTGCAAGTATTATGTTTCTGATATTATGAATAAATAAAATAAATTGTGTTGTTATGATATCTTGAATATTAGGAGTATTTTCAAATTATTCAAGCCATTTGATAACTTTTGATAAAAAATCAATTATAAGAATAGGGTGTTCAACTTCAAATTTTGACCGTACGTTTTATTAGGTTATATCAATAAGTGACAAATGGGATATTGAAAAATAAAATTATTTCAAATTTAGTCTCCATGCAAATACGTCACTAGCTTAAATGTGAAGTTGTCGATAGTCTCTCTTTCCTGTTCCATGTTTCAGCTTTTGCTTCATCGTTCATTGGGATGTTCAAGCTTGTTCAGGACCAAAGGTTTATAGAATACTACTAGGTTAGTTCATTCCAGGGTAGAGATGAAGGAGACCTAGTTATGCTAGGAAACGTGAATTCAGCTCATTGCAAGTTAAAGAAAAGTGACTAATGCATTTTGATATTAAAATTATCCATAATATGCATGCATTTAATTACTTGTTGGCACGTCTTCGGATTCCCTTTCACTTTTCCGATGAGTACGGCTTTTCCAGATGTTACAAATCACTTCATCAAAAAGGAATCGGTGACACTGGATGTGTCATCATTAACAAGAATCTGTTTTTGGTTGAACACCATATTAAAAAACACACATGTATGTCCCTTTTTTGGAACTTTAGTTCTTTACGTCAGGTTATGTTTGAGCGACCGGGGGTCACGACGCAAAAGATCTGACCGTTGCGTTACGTTACGTTATGTTACGTTGCTTCGTTATGTGACTTGCTTGCTTGCGTGTGCTCTCTCCTGAGTCTCTCTCTCGTTTACGAAGCAGCGATTCATATGCTTCGGCCGGGAATCGAACCCTGTCCGCCCGCGTGGAAGGCGAGCATTCTACCACTGCACCACCGATGCTATACTAAAATTCTATGCAAAGCTGGTATTCGCAGTGCTGGTGATCTACTTGAATATGTTCGGATAAATTTTTACTATTATTTCCATTATTTTTTTTGCGCGATTGATCTTTTTTGTTTATTTACAGCATCGGTTGTCAGGACGGTAGGTTGTGTTTACTGGTTTCTAAGTTTAACACGTCGGTAAGTGATTTACTTACCGTTCAGAAGTCGAAAAGTAATAAATAGCATAAAAACAATTTCACCAAAATGCAAAATATCTTTTGAGCTGATTGAGAAGTATAAATGTCACTTTTGACATTTCGTTCATTTTGAAGAAATTCAAATTATTTTATTCGGAATTTATTCCAATACGATCGCGCAAAAAATGGTATAAGCATCTCGAACGTTGAGGGTAATTACAACGTTTGCATGTAGATTCCTCTCGTAAAATTTGACAAAATGATATGAGGATTAAGGGGTCTAGCACATTTACTTTTCGAAATACAGGGTGTTGAAATTTTGAAAACTTGAATGTTTTAATTCGATAACTTTGAAATGGATGGATAAATTGATTTGACATCTGGCATGTTGTTTTAAAATGTAAAAGGGCATATTTTGATAGAAATAGTAGTCTGTGCAACTAGTGTGGATATGATGGCCATATCGCACGAGGACGAAGTTTGAGCACGACGCCGTAGGCGGAGTGCTCAATTGTTCAAGTGCGATATGGACAATCCACACGAGTCGAACAGCATATTTTTTCTACGACCCACTTAAGAAAAAATCTAGAAAATAAAAATTTTTATAAACCGTAATATAACTTCAAATTAAAAATTTAACAATTCTATTTTATGTTTTCACTAATTTTTTTGTGGTAAACGTACAATTCTTGAATGTCCAATTTGTATAATGCTACGGTTTCCCTTTTTAAATATACGATGCTATTATAAGTAGATGTTGTCAATTGGACTCCCTCATGAAGGGTACCGTACCATTATCTATAATAATAAATTTTCTGCTAAATATTTCGAACGTCTACCTGTTGTCGTTATTAATATCAAGCAGAATAATTATTTAAAAATAAAATTAACAATAAAAAAAAACTTCTTCACGGGGAATCTAGCCCGGGTCTACCGCGTGAGAGTCTGGTTTGCTTACTACTCGACCACCGAGGAATATGCAAATTGTTTATCTATAACGTCAGATGTATTAAATAATTTTTGCTTAAAAAGAACTAAATTTCCTACCATGTGTCCCGCGACACGTTCTACCTTTTTAATATGGGAAAGAAATTACATGTACAGTCGAAGTCAAATGGAACGTACAACTGGATTAGGTTGAGACTGCAGCAGATTCACGTTTTTCAGGTCACAACTGAAGTATTTCTAATACATTTAAGCAAAGGCTTACCATAAATCATTGGAACTATGAATTTTTATGAACTTTAATGTTTGTCTTGTGCCTTTCATTTGACTTTGACTGTACCTACCCACTCAATATACTGTCAGTTTGTCCTACTCATTTTCCTTGCCTATATTCTGAACATTTTCTAATTCCTCTGTACAAACTTTGAATCTCATTTCTTCCTATATTGTCTATAATTGTTCCACCGTACTCTCCATGACGTTAGGTACTCTTTTGTAGGCTGCATTGAAGTACCTTCAAAACGGAAATCAACTGATTGTGTTTCGTTTACAATAAAACGTTGTGTTTCTCTAGCATCAGTGTTTTTAACATAAAAGAAATTTTAGATATATTCATTCCATTTTTGTTTTCAAAAACTCCCCGTTCACAAAAAAGCCATACGTTTTATAAATTAAAAAAACTTCCATGACCCCAAATTTTGTTTAGCAAAACAAGACAAAACAGTAAAAAACAACGTGATAAATCACCCGGACAATGTAATAACGTTAATAATATCTAATTTGTTTTGATTTACGATTCTTTTTTTTTTAATTCAGAATCCTGTCGGATGCCAGAGAACTATCCACGTTTCCGAATTTGAACGGAACCAGTGCCCTGGAAATATTGAGATTGGATAGGGCGGGAATATCTTCAGTGCCGGATACGTTATGTGAAACTTGTCCACGTTTGAAAAGTTTGTAAGTTTCAATTGATATCACAAATATATTTATAATGAACGAGTTTTAAGTATGGAACGCCTCAATTACCTCTAAGATGGGATGTATGATTTACATACATTTACGTCCTTACTTATCAATTTTGTATAAATACGCCGTATATTCTTAAATAAATTAAAACAACATAACATAAATTAAATTTAAATCGAAGGAGTTTTTTTTCCAATAAATTTGGCAAAACTCTTTCACCGTTACATTGTGCAATTATTCAAGGGCAAGGACACAGGACCGGCCTAGGAATATTTCATACAATAAAGAGGATTAGCATTATAAAACAAATAAATAGTTATTTGTACGCCTATCTTGCCTATCTTGCGGCCGAGGCAATATAATCTTGAGGTCGTTAAAAAGTTTCGTGGCCATGGCATACACCCTTTTTTTCGTGCAGTCATTACAATTATTAAACTAGACAATTTTAAATGAATATATTATTGCTCTAAAATCAACAGCTTTTCAATTTATTCAACAATGTCACTATGTGCTATGGAAATGATATGTTTTAATATATACAAAATATTTTGACAGTTCTTGAAAAAACGCCAAGGGTCTGATACTGGTAACAATATTTCAGTACCTTCCACTCCTCCCGAACTCAAAAGCGTTGTAAACTCAATAAAAATAATAATAATAATAAATAATCCTTTTCTTTGTATTTTAAAAATGTCACATTTGGAAGTGATATTCAAATTTGGCAGTGACGTTTGGTTTCGCAGCCGCTGCTATGGGTAACGGCCGCGAAATTGAATTTCGCGGACTTTGCTGAGATCCCAAAATACCGACTTCGCGTGCAATTGCACGAAATAGTTATTTGTATACTAAGGCCGCAAAATGCTATTTCGCGTTCCGAGAGAGAGATTATCGCCGAGGCCGCTCCGGCCGAGGCAAGATAATCTCGAGGTCGCGAAAACATTTCGCGGCCATAGTATACACAATATTTTTCGTGCAACCGTGAAAATTACATAATTCAAATAAACATTATGTCTCTTTAGAAAAGACAGTTAGTTTTTGGTTCGAAATACATTGTTATTGTCATATTTCAGAAATGTCAAATGCTGTAGTGGCGTTCAGTTT
Source organism: Galerucella tenella (assembly GCA_910591685.1). Lineage (NCBI taxonomy): Eukaryota > Metazoa > Arthropoda > Insecta > Coleoptera > Chrysomelidae > Galerucella > Galerucella tenella. The sequence goes on along the minus strand of CAJUYH010001350.1, from coordinate 2,948 downwards.
GCCGGCTGTCACTATGGGAACGGCCGTTAAAATTTTTGTCAGCCGTCACTCTGGGTAAAATATCATTTTGCGGCCTCTGTTGCGGCTGCAAAATGCTTGTTTTGCGTCCGGTTGCACGAAAAGAATCTTTTTTCATAAATTAATGAAAAAACTGAGTGAATATTAGGCCTATGAACCCAATCCTAAGGTGCAAAGTTCTCATAAAAAGGTGAGTGCTGTATGATCTCACTAAACAGGTATATATTCAAAAAATATAAATTTCGATCATACAATAAGTATATACATTATTGAAATTCATATCAATATATATATAAATATTATTTCCGTAAAAACATAATAAGAGAACAATGAAAATACTACGGTCGTATGAAAAAAATTGTACAAGTCGTTACCGAAATAATAGCGCCGTTTCATACTGAAAACTCACTTTGTATAGTCAACTATCCTTTGTCAATCTTTTTATTGCTTCTAGGGACTTGAAATCTAACAAACTGAATAGGATACCATATTTGAATGGTTGTATGGATATGAGAGTACTGTAAGTTGGAGTTATAATATCATAAACTGAAAAGGTTGCTTAATGTACAATTTTTTTCAGAGATCTTGCAAGTAACAACATTAAAAGCATCGAAAGAAGACCATTTCGAGGAATGTTTCTAATGCATGATTTGCTTTTGGCTCACAATCGAATTGAATACATTCCTCAAGACGCTTTTTACAATTTATCGAAACTACAAGTATTGTGAGTTCAATTTATTCATTCATTGCATCAACATTTCGTTTTAATTATTCTTCATGAATTTTGTTTCAGGGATCTTGAGGATAACAGAATATCTTACATCCATCCCGATTCTTTCATGCCAGTTTCGAAAATTGAAGATTTGTAAGTGCTTACTATATTAGACCAATTACAGCAAAGAATCCCAAACAATGTTAATAACATTTCAAAAAATTACGGAACCAAACATCTCATAAAAGATACAGTGGCGGGTAGGGGGTATCTTGGAATCAGGAGTTAAATAGAAGGGTGTTGGAAATTTGGTTCCCACCTAATATGTAACTTGGCTCCCAGCCTCAAAACGGTGCTTAACAGGCAACTGTCATCCGAACCCTCAAATGCTGAGTCTTGAACTGTTGGAAGATCCGACCTGTTTATTTTGTTTATATCATTCGCTTAAATTAAATACAAACTTTCATTGAATCTTTGTTTTCTCAACTTCATCAGTAATATGATCGCTTTGATTTCATAATGCTTTTTGGTCAAAATATTATGATCTACAATATACTAAAATAGGTATTATCAAATTTCACTATTTTTTTGAAATGTCAATAAAAGTGTGCGAGGTTCCTCCATAAATTACTCCTTAACTTTGAAATATTGAAGCTTATATGATTAGTGTTTCAAATAAGACTAACTCACTACTACTACTTTTTTTTAGAAATTTGGGAAATAACATATTTCCCCATCTTCCATCAGCGGGTTTGGAACGTCTTTTGCATTTGAAAACATTCAACAATCCTAACCTTCGGGATTTTCCACCTCCAGCTGATTTTCCTCGAATTCAAACATTGATACTAGCTTATGCGTATCATTGCTGTGCTTTTTTACCTCTAATACCATCCAACCCTCCACCTGCCAAAGCTAAGGATATAATAGTGTTTCCAGACATTGAAGACATTGATTTGAATTTTTGGAATAGCTCTGTGGACCTCTGGCCATCACAACGTAAGTATATGTACATTTCATCCAACAACTCACTTTTCGATTTCTTATCGATTTTAAAATCGAAACCACCACATATCCATATTAATTTTCATAGAATGAGGTGTTAAAAAATAGGATGTTTCCTCAATATTAACGGTTATTGGTGAAAAAAATCCCGATGGGGAATCAATTGATTTTAATGATTTTGTTCTTACAAGGTTTTTATGTCGATTTGAAAATTCAACTTTTGGATGACTTGAATTGTTCTCCAATTATGCTGTGACGTACATCACCTAAAAAAGAAGTTAGCTACAAAAGGGTTGACGTAGGACCACAATTCTGTCATTTATGTTTATGTTATATTGCTATTACAGTGAATGACTTTTTACATATATATTACTTACAGCAAAATGATCTTCAAGTCAATAGTAACTACTTGCAGTCTGTTCATATTTTTTTCTATCAGCCACAAACCACACCACAATTTCCTTCTGCAGGCACAGTTACAAACTTCTTACGAGGCGTTGTAACTGTTGTTGTTGTTCGTTCAGTACGATCCACAACAAGATTTATTTGATATTAAAATTCAAAAGTAGTGGATAAAACGAAGAAAATATTTCTACAATACTTTCATTTTTATAATATTGGAACGCAATTGGAATAGCCTTTTTGTAACTTGCTGTTAGTTCATGAAACATTTAATCAGATAGTGGCTAACTTCATCTTTAGGTATGTGACGTATCTGTAGTGGAAGTTGTGAACAATTAGGAATTCCCAATTTGAAGCTTTCTCCTAAAATTTTCGGTTCAAAAAACTTTTAAATTAATTTTTGCTAAGTTGTGCTGTTATACTTCAATAAAATACCAAAAGCCGGTTACCGGTTCAATACCCCATAATTATTTGTTTTAGAAAATATCTCTCAAAAATTTGGAAAGAAGTTTGGTGAAATGTGGGAAAATATTCGATCGGATTTCACTTATCCCGGAAACTTCCCTTCGTACATCGAAGAATACGCTGCCGAAGATGATCCTACACTTCGTATTCCCGGAGAAATTCCAGGAATACCAGGAAAAATCCAATGTTTACCTTTACCTGGACCTTTTTTACCATGTCAGGACCTTTTTGATTGGTGGACCTTGAGATGTGGTGTATGGATAGTATTTTTGTGTGCCATGCTTGGGAATGGAACTGTTGTATTTGTGTTGATATTCTCTAGAAGCAAAATGGACGTACCTAGGTTCTT